>CAKNXH010001204.1:198017-273379 GCA_932178445.1 Andricus quercusramuli
AAAAAGTTTGTCATAAGGACAACCGCAGGATTTCGCCGGGTGCTAATCTGAAAAATTGCACCCCCTCCCAGCGAAATCGCGGTAAAATTTCAGCATTTATTTTTTTGCGGATCCGAAAAAAGGGGGCGATATGCATGAAAAACAAATTGGACCACCCTATTGATCACGCTTGAAATCTGGTGTACAAACCTTTGTGAAATCTTTGAAATTTTTGTAAATCTTTGGAATCTTTGAAAAAAAGAATGAATAAATTGTAATAACTTACATTTTCCAACTTCTTCAAAGACTTTATTGATTGGTATATCCCTATCTATGAATTTAGATAGATGTTTCGCATATACTCCACACTCTTTGCCACTTCGTTCATAACTGGGACGATGACTAGAAGTCGAATAAGCTTGGATTAAATTCCGCAAATTTTTTCCTCCTTTGTATTCATTCACTGAAGGAACTTCTTTGTGAATCACAGGATTAATTTCCCTAGAATAACATTTACGTTAAAATAAATTTGAACAAATTCGTTACAATTTTCTTTGAAAACGAAAGTTTAATTACTTGGAAGGCACAGTCTGACACACATCCAAAATTGTCACGAAGAGGGCAGGATCATTTTTCATAATGACAGACAATAATTGACTCTCGCAAATGGCATCATTCCTCAAATAAACTTCTGGCGCATCTACAGGAAGCATATAACTTTCCTGCATCTTAAATCCATGTCCACCGAAGTAAAATAAGCCTATCGATAATAGAAGCTTGTTTTTTTATAGAAATCTAACAGATTAAATATAAATGAACTCTATTTAATAAGGGGAACCTACACTAGGGTGGTCCAAACTTTTTTTCTCTCGAATTTTCATGCATATCACACCCAAATTTATTCAAATCCACAAAAAAAGCGTTAAAAAATTATATTTAGAGGTTCCGCTAGCCCTATGAAGTTTAACACGTATTCCCCATTTAAGAAAAAAATAAGTTTTTGCAAATTTTATTCCGAATCGTCAATATTAGTCGAATCAAGTTGAAACTCAACATTTCTCTTCATAATCAGCTATAGAATACAAATGAATAGTTATTTTTAATATATAAACCCCATAAGCCTGCTTTATAGGGCCCAAAAAACATTACTGAAAAATTGGGTTTCGCGAGTTATGAGTTATGATTTTTTTCAGTAGTTTAAATACAAATTGTTTCTAATACATAAAATACTACTTTCTACTGATACTTAGATGTCGCATTTTTTTCCGAATTTTTCAACTATTCAGTTGGATCCAGGCAATAATCAATTGAATTTCAGATAAATTAGTGTTTGAGTAATTTGTTATTATTTAAAATAATATTTTCTTAGAATAATGCTACAAAGTTGCAATTTTTTCTACAATTTTCCACTTTTCAATTATAGTGAATTGATAATTCATGCAATTTAACAAACATAATCGTTTAAACAAATTATTATTGTTTATAACTATCTTCTCATATATTAATGCCAGATAGTTGCGTTTTTTTTGAAATTTTAAGCTTTTCTTTGACTTATAGTTAGAAACAAATAATAAATTTTAATATTGATCAAAGCAAAAAGGCTTTCAGCTACTACTTCAAGGAAAATTCAAATTTAATTTACATTTATTTTCTCTATTATTTACTTATTATTTGTCCATAATTAAAACGCCAGAGCAAACTTAAACCTTTCAGAAAAAACCAGAACATATGTAATAGAAGATAGTTATAAACAATAATCAATTGTTTTAACAATTATTTATTTAGAAATAAATAAGAAAATAATAAAAAATTGTTCAAGAAATTATTTTTGTTAACTAGAATTATTTATAACCTCACTCTAATTGAAAAGTGGACAAGAAGTTGAAAATTTTTGAAAAAACTGCAACTTTCTAGCATTATTCTAATGGAATATTATTATTTATGATAATAAATTATTTCAAAAATTATTTCTGTTAAATTTAATTCATTATTGTCTCCCTTTAACTGGAAAGTTGAAAATAAGTTGAAAAATTCGAAAAAACCGCAACTTTCTAACTCTATTTGGATTTTTTTTGGGACCCTATAAAACAGACTTCTGGGAGTGATATTTAAAAATTAATTATTCAATTGCATTCTACAACTATATTTATTTTTCTTATGGAAATACGTGTTAAACTTCATGGTGCTTGCGGAACCTGTAAATATAATGTTTTTAACAAACAAAAAAACGCATTAATTCTTGTGTGGATTCGAACCAATTTGATGGCGCGCCCGGACGGTATGCATGAAAATTCGAGAAAAAAATTCCCATACTCCTCCCAGTAATAGGTAATTATCAAACTTTTAACATTCAACATAAAATGCGCTTCCTAGCCATTATCGAGAACGACTTTTAAAAAAGCCACGCATGTTACGTGGACCGCGATGCGAGAGTCTTCCAAACCTGCGGGTTTGTGATCGAAAAGTTCGGATTTGATTTCTGCTGCCGGTATTTTTTTGTATTGCTTTAGGCTATTAAATTCATTTAAATCAAACCAAAATATTCATTTCTAACAATGTTTTTCATAAGAAAAAATTGATTTTTTCAAGCTTCAACACTTTTACTCGAAGAAAAGTTTTGTTATAAAAAATGCTCGTTTTTGTTCATAAAATTGAACGTTTATATTTATGTTATTATTTTTATATGAGATAAAAATAAAAAAATAAAAAAAGTATAATATGAATAAAATAAATATTCAAATATAAATAAGTAGTAACATAAAATTATATAAGAATAGAATATGAATAAAATATCTTTTCGATTATCTTTATATTAATATATTAAAAATTAGATTAATGAGTATTGTTTTTGAACATGAGGACAAAATAATAACAAAGATCTAAATGACCAATTAAATGAAGAAAACTGAGAATTTTCTATAAAAAAAACTTTTCTTGGCGTGAAAGCGGTAAAAGCTGAAAAAGAAAACATTTTTTCTTATGAAAAACGTAGTTAACAATGAATATTTTGACTTGATTGAAATAAATCTAATAATAAATTGAAATAAAAAAAAATTAAATGAAAAAAAGAAAATTGGTAAAAAATATCGGTTGCAGGAATCGTTCCCGGACTTTTGGGTTGCAAACTGCGAGTGTGACCGCCTGATCTAAGTGGTCGTTAACAAACTCTCACATCGTGGTCCATGTTTGAGTATGAATTAACTTTATAAATTTGTTCAGTAAAAACAGTTACCATATACTCCTTCCAATAAAGTCTCGCTAAAAACACTTATAGCCTTCCTCATCTCGACTAGAGTCTGATTTAGTAAACATATTACTGTGAATCCAATCTCCTCTAAACTATGAGAAATTCGAGCTACGTCTGCTTTAGGCGTGGATAATTTTGTGTGGTGTTGATAATCTTGATTTGCGATCAGCAATGCAATTTTTGCAACTGCTTTCTGCCTTGGAAGATCCACCTTATCAGATAACAGAATTATTTAGTACATTAAACATATTTTTGAAAGGCTATGCAGTATAAAGTAATGACGAGCGGGAAACAACTCCTAAAATGCAGTCCAGCGGAGGTGGATTACTTCGGATTACCCTGGATGACTCCGCATAAACTAGACTTGCGCGAAATTTTAACTAAAATGGATTACTTTTTAACAAAATTGTTGAATTTTCAACAAAATAGTAAATTTTTTAACCAGGAACAATAATTTTCTATTGCAAAAGACGAATGTTAAAAAATACATACATTTTCAATTCAAAAAGATAGATTTTTAGCCAAATAGTTGAATCTTCTAATAAAAAAGATCAATGTTTCACCAAAAATGAAATACTTAAATTTTCAGTTTCAAAATAAACATTCAACCTAGAAACAATGGGTTTTCAATAAAATAGATAAATTTTCAAAGAAAGTGATGAATTTTCAACTAAAATGAAGAATCTTCAAACAAAACATTGACTTTTTGAAAATATTGGGAATTTTCTAAAACTAGATTATTTTTCAACAAAAAAAAATGAATTCTCAACGACAAATGTAATAATTGATATTTCAGCCAAAACAAATTTTGATTTCAATTTAAAAAAAAAGTTGAAGTCAAACAAAATACGAATTTTCAACAAAACCTTTTAACTCTTCACACAAAAAGGAGACTTTTCAACAAAATAATTTTTTTTAAAACAAAAATGTCAATTGTCAGACAAATACTTGAATTTTCTAACTAGTTGACTTTTTAACTCAAAAAGACAAATTCTCATCAAGACCGTTGAAATTTTAACCAAAAAAAGACTTTTTCACAAAATTTTTGAATTTTCTACAAAGTAAATTATATTTTTAGCGAAAAATTGAATTTTTGACCAAAAAAATACAATTTTAACCGGTAAAATTAGTTTTCTACCAACTAAATTAATTTTTAACTAAATAATTGAATTTTTAACCAAAAATATATATTTTCAACCGAGAAGTTTAATTTTCTCCCAAGAAAGACGAATTTAAAAATAATACATGAATTTTTAACCAAGCAGTTAAGAATTGTCAATTAAAAAGATAACTTTCCATCCGAATAGTTATATTTTTAACTAAAAAATATAAATTTTCTACCAAAATAGTCGACTAAAATAGGTAAATCTACAGTATAAAAATGAATTTTTAACTAAAAAATAACGATTTCTCAATCAAAGAATTAAATTTTCAACCAAAGAGCGGAATTTTCAACTAAAAAAGATAAATTTTCATCCCAATAACAGTTGAATTTTTAACTAAAAAGAGATAAATTTTCATCAAAAAATGAAAAACTTACATTTTCAATTAAAAAAATTAATCTTTTACAAAAAAATAGAATATTCAACAAAATAGTCAAATTTATTATCAAGGACTGAATTTTCATCTAGAATACTTAAATTTTCAGTGGAAAAAAAAATTAATTTTCAATCAGAAAAAAAATATTATCAAGAATATGGTTTAATTTTCAAGTAAATAAATAAATTATTCGCCCAAAACAGTTAAATTTTCAATCCAAAAAGACGAATTTTCAATAGAACAATTGAATATTCAAACAAAAAATGACTTTTTAACAAAACTGTTAAATTTCCTACAAATTAAATTAATTTTTTATCAAAAACATGAATTTTTAAATAAAATCGTGATTTTTCAATGAGGAAAATTAATTTTCTACTGAAAAATACAAGTTTTCAATCAAATACATGAATCTCAAGAAAAAAATATATGGGTTACAATTTAATTGCTTGGATTACTTAAATTACTTCCAATTATCTGGATTATAAGTGGATTACTCTTGATTACAATGGATTACTCCGAGCTATCAGGATTACAAGTAGATTACAAGTAGATTAATCTGACCCTTCGAGTCATGGGGTAGTTGCATAAATTTTATATAATATATTATCTAAATCATACATAAGAGACTGAGAATGATATCATATCTAACAAAAAATTTTAATTTTCCCGCAAAAAATTAAAAAAGGATACTTTTTAAAGATACAGAAATATTGAAACTGAATAGAAAAAAAAACTTTCTTCAGTAGATACAATCGGCTTTTAGTGCTTTTTCGATTTCACGAGAAATAAATATATACTTGAAAATATGCAACTACCCCACTGAATATATGTGTATAATGTATATTTTATATATTTATTTACCATCACGTAACTTCTTTGTGAATAAGCTTCACTGACTTCGTTGAAAACATGGCAGTGATATTTCCCCTCGTCTTTGCTACTGAATTTGTTTATCTGTAATAAATAGCTTGAATGAAAATAAATTATATATATGGTTAATACGAAAAATCCAAAAAATTAAAACAATTTCTAAGAATACTTTTCGATTTGAAACAAATATTTACACAAAGAATCTGTGAAGTTTGGTTCTCCAGTTTTGTATTATCTCTGTACCATTGAAACCGAGGAAGTGGATGAGAATTTGCTTTGCAACTTAAGGTTAATTTTTCTCCTTCCTTAACATATAAAGTTGGTTGTGGTTGTTCCTCGATTACGACAGCTGTTGAAGCCATTGTTACAGAGACTGATTCTGTAAATATTTCACTTCTCAAAGATCCGTCTCTATTATTTTGATATATTTTACATTTGTAGTTGCCTTGTTGGTTCACCCTGTGAATAATATTACAATTATAAGAATTTACTAAAAGGCGAAAGAAAAAAAGTGGAAAAAGTGACTCGCAGAGTTCTATTTTAAAAATAATAAATTCTTACTTTGTTATTTCAATTTTTAATTCCTCGGTGATCTGATCGATAATAGGACTGTTTTCGTGGTACCATATGTATTTCGGCGGAGGCATTCCAACAGCTTTACAAGTCAACTTTAGTTGTTGACCCAAAACGACTTCAACTTTATCCGATTTCAAATTTGGTTGTCTTGAAATTATTAGTGGTTCTGCAACATTTATAGAATTATAAGAATAGCATTAAAAGAGTTTCATTTATTTTGATAGGGAACGTCCATTAATTACTTTAGGGTGATTTTTTAAATGTTACCCCCCCCCCCCCACCACCACCTTCCTCTATTGTAAGAATTTGTAAGATTTTTATGATCTTCTTAGGGAACGTCCATAAACTACGTAGCCTGCTTTTCTTTTGTTTATAACGTTGTGTCCTTTATCACTTAACGGCAATTGTCTTTTCGTCTTTATTCAAACAAAAGAAGAACAGGCTACGTGGTTTATGGACGCTCCCTTACAGCAGATTTTATATTTTTTACCCAATATTTAAAAAAGATATCAATTGTTTGAAAGTGTTTCAGCAAATTTCAAGACATTTAAGGGCATTTCAAAGGACTACAAAGTATTTCGATGAATTGCAATTTTTTACGGAATTTGACGAGATTTCCAAAGCTTTTCAGGGATTTCATGAAATCTCAAGGAATTTAAAAATAATTGAAGGTATGTCATACGATTTCAAAGGATTGCGAGAGGTTACACAGATTTCAAATGATTTTAAGAGATTTCAAAATATTTCAAAATAAGTCACGGGATTCCAAAGGATTTAAAATGATTTCATGTAGTACTTCAAGAGATTTCATAATATTTCAAAAGATTTGAAGGGTTATTAAGATATATAAAGCGTGTTTCGATGCTTTCATAAAATTTTACAGGATTGAAGAGATTTAAAAACATTTCAAATACACATATTTCAAAGGATTTTATAATATTTCAAAAGATTTAATGGAATTTCAAACTCTCTAAATTTGAATTAGTTACAATTTTCACTCATTTCTATCAGTGATTGAATTCTAACTATGAATTGGTAACTGTTTACTAATGAATCAGCCAAACTGATTGATTAATCAGTAATCCATGGCTAGAATTCAGTCACTGATTCAAATAAGTAAAAACTTTAACTCATTTGAATTTAAAGAGAAGGATTTACGAATATTTTAACGTATTTTAAGGGGTATCAAGGAATTTTGATAGATTTTTAGATATTTTATGGGATTTCCACGTATTTTAAAGGATTATAAGGGATTTTTCTATGAGATTTTAAAGATATCAAGCGATTTCAAAGATTTTTACAGCTTTTAAAGACTTTTAAGGAATTTTCAGGGAGCTCAATCGTTTTAAAGGAATTTTAGTAGCATATTAAAAAAGTAATAATTAGAAACAGGAAACTTTACGCAAGAAAAGACTTACATAATTGATGGACTTTCCCATATTAGTTTACTAGCTAGAAACAAGTTGCGAAGTCATGTTTTAAAAATAATAAAAATTAACTGGAGGAGACGAAAAAATTGTTTTAAAAAAATCGCAACGTTCAAGTGAAAAACTAAGGATTCAATGAAAGAATTACTGTTATGGATATTAGTTTACTAGCTAGAAACAGCAAATTGCAAATAGAGTTTTCAAAATTAAAAAAAATTACCTGGAGAAGACAAAACTGATAATGCTTTCAACAAATCGCAACGTTCAAGTAAAAAACTAAGGACTCCAACCGTACACATTTTTGTTTCTAATTCAAAGAGCACTTTTTCTGAGGGTGATTGATTTTTAGAAGATGAATTTCGTTCCAATGCTTGAATCCACGAATTTTCATTTCTATTATGATAAGTTGTATAAGAAAACAAATAAACACTGCAAATCTTTTTATGGTCTTAAAAATGATTAAAGAATATATTATAGGAGTTTAATATTATTTTATTTTTCCAGCAGGGTGTCTACTAGCTGCTAAAACTATGAAATAGCTGGGAATAAAATAAACCGAGAAAAATTGGGAATTAACCGGGAATACAGATTCAAGCTGGGAATCATATTTAAAGTTTTGAAAATTGTAAATTTCGAAAGGTTTCAAGGGAATGAAAAAATTTTTAATGATTTTTTATTTTGAAAAATTAATTTTTGGAGAATATTTAAAAACTTTTCAAAACATTTCTAAAATTTTCAACGAAGAATCCGAAAGATTTTAAGGGATTTTTCCTAAGTATGCAAAATTTATTTGAAAATTTTAGGGAAAATATCATTTTAAAAAATATTTAGAAGGCTTAGAATGATATGCGAATTTTTTCTTAAATTTAAGGAAAAATTAGAATCATTTAAAAAGATATTTAGAAGAGGTTTAAAAGATTTTTGAAAAGATTGAAAAATAATTGAAAATTTCAAAATATTACAACAAATTGAAATGTAATTTATAAGGAAAAGTCTTATTTTATAGCCTTCTTCCAGACTATTTATTCATAATTGTACAATAACGTTTCGTTTTAATTTGTAATTCTGTAAAATGGGAATGATAATCTGATGAGGAAATCAGTCTGATTTCGAAACGTTATTGTACAATTCTGAATAAATAGTCTGGAAGAAGTCGAAAAAAAACAAGATTTTTCCTCATAAATTCCAACTTGTTGGTTCCCAGACGTTAAATTGAGAATACTTTACATCCCGAAGTTCTTTTCATACAAAAAATTCTTCACATTCCTGGGGAATTTACAAATGATTTTCTATTTTGAAAAATTATTTTGTTAAGAAAATTTCAAAAATTAAAAAATATTTCTAAAAAAGTCGATAAAAATCTAAAAAATGTCAGGGCAATTTTTTTATTTTTAAAGATTTTTCAAAATTTATGAATACTTTTAGTCACTTTAAAAGATGTTTCAAAATTCTTCTCTTGGTATCGCAATTTCACCTTTTCGATTAAAAATGCAATTGTTTGGTTGCAAATTATTATTATTTTTTTTGGTTGAGTATTCAACTATTCTGTTGAAAATTCAACCACTAGGTTAAAAGTTGAACTACTTTGTAAAAATGTTACTTTTTTGAATGAAGATTCATTATTTTAGCTGAAAATGTAACTATTTCGTTGAAAAATTGTATTTTTCAGTATGAAATCCCTCTATTTGGTTGAAAATGCAACTTTTGAGTTTAAAATGAACTTTTTTGCTGAAAATTAGTCTTTTTTCAAAAATAATTTCAAATTTGAAAAGATTTAAAAAATTTGTTAACAATCTGAATTTCTAAAGATTTAGAAACAAAATTTAGAAGCGTTTTAATTATTTTGAAAGTTTTCAAGAGAATAAAATAGTTTTCTTAAGATTCATGGGAAAATTTCATGTGATTCTTTATTTTGAAAGATTAATTCTAAGAGAAAATTGAGAAAGATTTCGAAACTTTTTAAATGATTCCCTAAAATTTGAAATAAACAAATATACATGATTTTGAAATACAATTTTTCAATTTTGCAATATTAAAAAATTTTAGACAAAATTTGATTAAGTTTTAGAGATATTTGGAAATTTTGAGAAGATTCAAAAATAATTTTAAACTTGTAAAGATTTCTAAAAAATTTAATGAAAATGTATATATAGTTTTTAATTTCATTGGTCTTGCATATTTTATCATATTACATATTAATTATTTTATAATTATGTATTACTTATTATATTATTTATGCGTATTATATTGTACGTTCTGTTCGAACGGAATAAGCACATCACTATTATTTTGAACGTGAAAATTTGGTTAAATTTTGTCCTAACGCCACTTCAAAATAATTAAAAAATTCAGAATTAGCATAATTAAAAATGGTCAAGTTTCTGTAAACGATACTAGAAAAGATATTTGGAAGACTTCTTTTTGAAATAATTATTCCATTAACTAAATCTAAAAGAATGTAATATTTTTGTTGATATTTCAAAAGATTTCAATTTAATTAGGAACTTTTTTTTCTAAAATATGATTTCATCATATTTGCTATAAAAAACAGTACACATAAAAAATTGGCAATAATTTTTGCAAACATAGAAGACGTATTTATAGTAAAACAATCAGATTACTAAATTTTAATAACAATGAGACGAGGGGGGATTGTATATTGTTACGGTAGCGTTACAAGGGGAGGGGTCTATAAATTCTCCAAGAAGGCGTTACGTAATATATGGACGAACCCTTATTACAAAAAACCATCATAAATAATATTTATTTTAATACTAGGTGAATTTTAAATCATCCATGTTATAAACAGTTTTGATTATAATTATTATTAAACTGTCACAATTAAATATTAAAATAGTTTTTTGTAATCACTCTTCAATATTTAATAAATCGATAATATCAAAGTTAGAATACCAAAAATGTTTAACCAAAGATGTTTATAAAAAATAACAACTGTTATGTTAACGAAATCTGCGCAGATAATTAAGATATAGAAATTGTATTATATTTCCCACATTACGGGTAAAAAAATAATGAATAATTAACTAAAGCAATTGTAATCAGGGACAACAGACGTCTTGATTAGCTATGTTCTGATTTTTCATACCCGAAAACGAAAATTCGCGATTTTTATTGCGCGAACCTAAACTTTGTTTTTCTTTGTTCAATTCATTTTCAAAAACTTAATACGTGTAGAATTTTACTCATATTTAAAAAGAAAGGAAACATCGAATTGCCTAAAAAATTGTAAGTTCTAAAAAGTATTTAAAATAATTACAATATTTTACAGGTTGTACTCAATTATTTAAATAAAACTGTTGACATCGAAAAAGTTATTTGTATATTTTATGAACTTACGGCATATAGATAGAATTTTCTTATTTTGTTGAAAAAAAAATCAATGTTTTTGGTATGAAATTCAACTGTTTTGTAGAAAATTTGTCTTTTTGGTATGAAAATTCCACATTTTGGATGAAATTGTTTTTATTTATGACTGAAAACTCTTTCTTGGTTAAAAATTCGTCTTTTTCGTTAAAAACACCATCCTTTTTCGTTGAAATATTAACTATGCATTACATTTTTGTTTAAAATGCAACTACTTAGTTGGAAGTGGAACAGCTTTATTAAAAATTCAGTTTTTATTGTTGATTCATGATTTAAATTCAAAACCGTTTTTTTTTAATTCAACCATTTTGGTGACATTTTGTTTTTAATTGAGTGAAAATGAATTTTTTTAACTAAAAATTTAACTTTTCTGTTGAAAATTAATTCCTTTGGTTAAAAATTTAACTATTTTTTGAAAATTCATGTATTTTGTTAAAAATTCTTTCTTTTTGTTGGATATATAATCTTATTGGTTGAAAATTTATCTTTTTGTTTGCATATTAATTTCTTTGTTTGAAATTTTAACCTGAAAGAAAAATTTATAACGGTCAGGATAAATTTAGGGAAAGTTAGGAAATTTCGAAATTGGTATTTTGTAACAAGCTTGTTTTTTAAATATTAAAGGTTGAAAGGGATAAGAAGTGGGATAATGTCCTGATTTTTCGATTAAATCGTAATCTAATTGAATTCATTTTTACTCGACACCATAAATTACGTAAATATTATTTTGTTTAAATATTACAAGTTATCACAACACATGAAAATACAAAAAGGGAACTGGAAAACCGTATGTTAAATGCGTTTTATATTCGCGCTTCGGGGAGATTTGATATATGCAACCGGGAAAACCGGGAATTTCGTGGCCGGAAATTAATAGACATAGACACCCTGCCAAAGAAAAATACCATCAAAAGAAATTTCTTATTTAAAATTGCATTAAAATACAGAGAGCCATCAAAATTAAAATTATGATTTATAATTACTCAGTGCATTCAAGCTCCTTGCAAACAAGTTGCAACAGGAAACGCCAACCTGAATCTTTATCAAGTTCATTGACAAGTTCCTTATAAACATCTGCTGGCAGATGACTAATTTCTAAATTTTCGTCGAAGATTAACATTGTTATTCAAACAATTCAACAATTAGGTAGGAAAACTTTTCACGTGTTTGAAATTTAAGCATTAGCAATTTCTTGTATGTTTATCAATATTATTATATTTTTTGACACCGGAATTTATTACAATACGAAATGCTACAATGCGAACACAATCACGCAATATGCGAATAATGCTCCTAAAACTGTCGGCTGTCATCTCTGGCTCCGCAAATTAAAAACAAACATGAACTTAAAGGTTGTACACACTCCTTGAATTCCATAATACATTATACCCAATAGGCGACGAACTTTAGAAAGAAAAGGAGCCGATTCTTTACCTGCGCGTGTGGCCCACACCTGATCATTGTCAAATTTGACGCAAATGGCATATCTTGTGAAAAATTATCCTAAATAAAAGAAGAATGTTGAGACCGAAAGCTCTTACTCAGGTTTTGAGTCAAGCGAACACGGGAGGTGTGGAAAATACTTTGTGAGTGTATTTATTTGTTGCTACTTTTATCAGTTTCGAATTGTTAGCATATAGGTTATGTTTTTTACTAGGTTTGCCTGATATATATCATTATAATTTTTATTGAAGCGTTTGTCAAGGTATAAAAATACTTGTAATCATTATATTTATAGAGTCTATACAGTATACATAGATGGCTTATTTCATGTTTTATAATTATATGTTCCGTGTGCCTACATATACACTTCGTAAATTTTACGGGTTATTTTCACGTAATTGAAGTTTTTACGTTTTCAATTCTTATACCAGACTGTAGTTTTTAAATATATACCTAGCAAAAAAACAGGATGGCCGTAGGTCAGAGAAAACCTGGAAAAATCATCTAATTTCTAAAAATTTATAAAAAACAGTCAAGGCTAATAAGTTTGAAACTGTTTTATTCTGTTTATAAAAGATTCTGTGTTAAAAATGTTGCAAGATTAAGATTCAGGTCGTTAGTAATTTATTTGCCTTGTAATTCTATTTGTATTTCTTTTATTGCAGTTGCTTCCTGCTGACGATTATGTTTTTACTTGAAAATTTTATTATTTGGTTAAAAATTCAACAATTGTACTAAAAAGTCATTCTTTTTTGTTGACAATTCGACTGTGTTGTTAAAAATTAATCTTCTTTGGTTGAGGATTCAACTTTTTTTTTGAAAATTCATTTTTTTTTAATGGAATTCAACTGTTTCTGATGTAAAAATTAAAATTTGTTTTTGTTAAAAATTAAACTATTTGGTTAAAGGTTGAACCACTTTGTTAAGAAGTCATGTGTTTCTTGAAGATTCATAATTTTAGTTTAAAATTGATTTCTTTGATTGACAATTAAACGATTTGGTTGAAAAGTCATCTTTCATTAAAATTTTTGTTAGTTGAAATATCTACTATCATATTATTCGTTGAGGTTTGTTTGGTTTACAGTTAAACAACTTTGTTCAAAATTTATTTCTTTGGTTGCGGATATAATCATTTTAGTCAAAAATGTATCTCTTTGACTGAAAATTAATTATTTTTGGGTAAAAAATTATCTTTTTATTTGACAATTCAACTATTTATTTAAAAATTCATGTCTTTCATTGAAAATTCGTATTTTTTGGTAGAAAGTTATCTTCTTGGCTGAAAATTCGTCTTTTTGGTTGAAAATTCATCTCTTTTGGCAAAATGTTAATCTTTTTGGTTGAAATGTGAACTATTAAATTCTTTGGAAGAATTCGTCTTTTTGGCTGAAAAATGCAACTGTTTTTGGTTGAAGTTTAATTTTGTTTAATTCGACATTTTGGTTGAAAATTCGTCTCTTCAGTAAAGTTCAACTATTTAGTTATAAATATAACTGCTGGGTTTAAAATTATTTCTATTTTTTATGAAAATTTGACTATTTGGTTGAAAATTCATCTTTATTGGTTGAAAATTAACTGATTTGTTGAAAATTTATCTTTCCGGGCTTAAATGTTCTTCTGAAATGTTCGACTTTTCAGCAAAAAATTCCACTATTTGATTGAAAATGGAATTGTTTTTAGTTGACGTTTACTCTTTTTTTATTTGAAAATTCATCTTTGTACGTAGAAAATTCAAGTATTTGGTTAAACGTTCAACTATTTTGACGAAAATTTCATTATTATATTGAAAATTCAAGTATTTCCTTAAACAGTCATCCTTTTGTTGAAGTCAGGGAATTTTATTGGTCAGGGAAACTCAGCAAAAAATCAGGGAATTTCTATAAGAGGTACTTTTAATAACAGTCAAGGATAATAAATTATAAAAATTTTAATTCAAATTTGGATTTGTTTTATTCCGTTTACAAAAGATTATATGTTAACAGTGTTACAAGATTAAGATTGTGATCTTTGAATATTAGTAGTGAGGAAAAATGAAAAACTGGACAGATATTATATGACATTATATGTCTGCTTTTTTCAGTTGCTTCCTTCGGGCGATTATATTTTTCGTTAACAAATTTATTATTTGGTTGAAAATTCAACAATTTTGTTAAAAAGTCATCCTTTTTGGCTGGAAAATGCAACTGGTTTTGCTTGAAGTTTAATCTTTTTTATTAAAAATTCGATGATTTGGTTGAAAATTAATCTTTTTCGGTTGAAAATTCAACTATTCGGTTACAAATTAAACAATTTTGTTAAACATTCGTCTCTTTTGCTTTAAAGTTTATCTATTTGGTTGTAAATGCAACTGCTTGGTTAAAAAAATTATTTTTGTGAAAACTCAACTATTTGGGTGAAAATTCATCTTTCTTGACTGAACAACTTTTTTTGTTGAAAATTTATCTTTTCGGGTTTAAGAGTCAACTGTTTTCTAAAACATTGCACTTTTTAGCTTGAGAATTTGGTCAAAAATGCAACTGTTTTTAGGTGAAGTTGAATTTTTTGTTTGAAAATTCAACTATTCGGTTGAAAATTTATCTTTGTAGGTATAAAAGTCAAGTGTTTAGTTAAAAGTTTAAGTATTTTGTTGAAAATTTAATTATTCAGTTAAAAATAATTAAATAGGCAATCGACTATAGTGAATTGAAGAGATTTCCAACATATTCAATTGAAAAGCTTAAAAATATGCAATTTAAAACATTAGAATCATGTTTAGCAATCTTGTTTTATTTTTTTTTTATTCTCAGTGTAATATCTTAAAATTGTCCGATTTTTAGTTGAAGATTTAAACAAATAAATCATTTCAAATTGAAAAATATTTCATTGGAAAATTTCAACAGTGAATAATAATTCTGAAGGAAGTGTTAAAAATAAAAAGATTTGAAATTAAGAATCGTTTTTAAAATCAAAATGGATTACGATTGAACTGTTTGAAATTGATACCTCAGTAATTAAATAATTTATGTTGAAATAATTTTAATTTCAAAGGCTTTGAGCATAAAAAATGTTAATAACACCATTTTTGGCGACTGGAATTGTTTTTAGTTTTAAATTAATTGGAAGTTCGGATTCGTGTAAGTTTCAACGTTTCAGAGTAGAAATCTTTTCTTTTTCCATGTTTCCTATTAAAATTACTATTTATTTAGAACGGTTTTTTTTTAGAATGATTCAGTTTGTTTTTTTAATTTTAGGAAAATTGGTCTAATCCGTTTTAATGTTGAATTATAATTTTTTTATATAATAACAATTTAAAATTATAGAATTTCAGAAGCTTTGACTTTGAAAGATTCAATTTAGTTTTCAATTTCAAATTGTAAAGTTTTATTTGCTTTAAATGGAAAATTATTCATATTTAAAAGTTTTTTTAAATTATCCAATTGCCAAGATTCAAATCTGAAAATATTCCATTTTTAACTTTTTGAAATTGTTCTATACTTAACATTTTAATCTCAAATAATTTAATTTGGAGATACTTCAATTTAAAAAAATACATTTATGTAACAAAAAATTTAATGTTAAGGAATAAAAATCTATAGACGTATCTAAACCGGGAGATATAAAAATTATAAAAATAGTGGCTATCCTTTTAATGAAAAAGTTTCTTTATTTTGTTTTATAATTCTTTTAGAGCTTAAAATTGAAACATTAAACTAGTGTAATTGAAAATATTTGTTGCTCTCCGTTTCGTAATCGTTAGATAATTAAGAAAATTTGTTGAATTCGCCACTTTTATTATATCTTTTTTTAAATGAATTCGAGTTCAAGTATTCTAACGTTACATTCGAAATTCCTTGTAAACAAGGTTTTGTCATTTCAAAATAAAGCTCCTATACAAAGACAAAAGGACAAAAGGTATCGGAATTTTGTACACTTTCAAGAAAAAAATATTGTTGCTTATAAAATTATGTAATTAAAAAGATTTAATAAAAATGGTTCATGCAGCTAATTTAATTAATTGTATAACGATTGCAAATCGCTTCGTAACAAATCTTTTAAATTATACTATAATTTATTGTATTTTAATTTTTAAACTCTAAATGAATTTGTTATTAAATAAAGGCCACACTTAACCCTCAGATGGCGCACATTTTCTGGCATTCCGTTCTTGGCGCACTGGCTGTGTAGCCACCCATAACTTATTTCAGAGATAAAAACTGTTTAAAATACATATTTTTTAACTTTGCAGGAGTGAAATAAAATCTCTAGAATGTCAGGAATACAGTCGCATAAGTTTTTTATTGATATTTTAATTAGGTAAAAGACAGTAAAACTCAAAACAAATTAAATTGCAAAAAATGATCGAAAATGGCAAAAATCGTATATTTATTTTGCAATCTGAAAATGGTGAATAGATACCCACAACGCGCTTCAAATGCTTCTAACTTGAACAGTCCCATGTAAGGCCATATGCCTGCCAGGTAGGCCCTATTTTCCCCCTAATTTAACGACCCCTACCCCCACTCCCCCCTTAATTTTTTTTTTAAATTTTCACTATTATACTACCTCTGGGTGACTGCACACCCCGGGTGCCAAAAGAAGGTTAAACCTGGTTAAATTTATGATTTTCCTAAATGCCTGTGGTTTGCTAATTCCCTCGGTTTTTAACCAAAATCCTATGTTTCCTAATCACCTACGATATATATATATATATATCAGTCACTGCCGAAGAGGTGAAAAAAGCACTTAGAGGCACGAAGAACTTTTCCGGTGCTGGACCAGATTGTATCAAGAACTTTTGGTGGAAGAAGTTTACTTCTACACACCAACATTTGGCCCGCATATTCACCTCATATTTAAAGTCAGAGATGCCCATTCCGCAGTGGCTAGTGTTAGGACGCACTATACTCCTACCGAAAAAAGGCGACTTGTCCAAACCAGAGAATTACAGGCCAATAACTTGTTTGAACACACTGTATAAGATTTTTACAGCTATCCTAAACAACAGGATTGTTCGACGAATTGAGCCTGTATGGCGAGAGATGTACGAACAACGTGGCTCGAAAAAAGGTGTAGCAGGCTGTCGAGAGAACCTGCTGATTGACAGGTGTGTCTGTAAAGACGCTACAGTCCATCAGCGCGTCCTGTCAATGGCCTGGATTGACTACCGGAAAGCTTTTGATTCAACCTCTCATAGACTTATCATCTGTCTGTTGGAAAGCTTGAAGGTACATCCACACATAGTGAGATGCATAGAGAGATTGATGCCTCTTTGGAAAACTAGATTTACCATCTCATCTAGGAATTATCGTCTGACGACGAACAACGTCACCTTCCAGAGGGGCGTCTTTCAAGGGGATAGTATGAGCCCTTTGCTTTTTTGCATCACACTTTTGCCTCTATCTCTTGCACTACGAAATTCTCCTGGATACCTCTGTGGCGACACTAATCAGCGTGAGCATAAGGTCACTCATGTGTTCTATATGGATGACCTGAAGATCTATGCCGCTGGTAAAAGCAAACTTCAAACTGCTTTAAATGTCGTCAAGAACTACACAGGAGAGATTGGGATGGACTTTGGTTTGGACAAGTGTGCCAAAATTCATTTGAAGAAAGGAAAGATTACTGGCGTTCCCAAGGACCCTGAGCTTGTGGATATAAGTGTTATTAGACATCTTAACACTGGAGAGACCTATACATACCTGGGCGTGCCTCAAAGCCGCATTCAGGACGTAACATCAGTGAAGGAGTCTCTCCGAAGCAGATACAAGCATCTTCTTCGACAGATTTGGTCTTCCAATCTGTCGGCGTTGAACAAGGTATCTGCGACTAACATGCTTGCCGTCCCGGTTCTACTCTACTCGTTTGGGGTGGTTCAATGGACGAAGAACGAGCTTAAGGCCCTTGATGTCACCACGCGTAAGATCATGCATATGCATAAAAGCTTGCATATCAATTCGTCAGTTCCGCGATTATACATTTCACGCCGTCAAGGCGGACGCGGACTTCTGAATCTCCAGTGTCTTCATAACCGAATTATTTTGAGTACAGCTTACATCGTTGCGAATGGCAGAGATCCTCTCCTAAAGATGGTCAGAAACCACGAGATGATTGGCGAAGGGGCGTTCCTTTACAAAGCCGCGGAGCAAGCTGCTGAGACCCTTGGCCTGAATTTTAACATCAGAAGTGAGGAAAGTGCATTACTCCATCTAGATGCTTCACGTCTAAAAGCCGAAGTAAAGAAAGCAGAGGTTGGAAAATTTCACCAAGAGCTACTCGACAAGCAAATGCACGGAAACTTTCACAGAAATGTAGAAAAACAGTCCTTGTCGAAGGAGCAAACTTTTGCTTTCCTCAAATCATCAGGGCTCAATTCAGGTACAGAGGGCTTTATTTTCGCATGCCAGGACGGTGTAATCTCCACCTTAGCATACCGCGCCCGCATTTTATGTCAAGAAGTTCCCAGTGATAGGTGCAGAGCGTGTCATGCACACGCTGAGTACCTAGAACATATACTATCGGGGTGTCCGACCCACGCAGGAACAACGTATATCTATAGACATAATGCGGCCCTAAGAGTACTTTATCACCACTTTTGTCGCTCTTACGGTGTTGGTCGCGACCCTGCCCTGCCGAACGCTCCAAGGGATATAGCAGGCCTGCCCAAGCTGGGGAAAACTGCTCATTTGCCAGATGGGAATTTAACACCACCACCGACCTCTAGTCATTCAACTTCACGAGAGCGACCACCCCGCAAGCCTCTTGACCTGCGAAGAGGGACGTGGTGGTGGAACTCGAACATGTGGTGAATGAGCAGTTTTCCCCAGCTTGGGCAGGCCTGGGATATAGAGTCAATTGTCCGAAACGAGAAGTGCCAGATTTTCTGGAACTACGATTTTCGGGCAGCAGTCTCCGTTGCGCACTCGAGGCCTGACATTGTTCTCCAAGACTTCGAGAAACGAACTATATTCGTGATCGAATTCTCGGCTCCATCCGAATACAACATCACTGCAAAGGAGAAAGAAAAAGAGGAGAGATATCAAGACCTTAAAAGAGAGCTGCGTCGACTGTACCCAAAATATTCGGTACGAGTAATTGTTCTTGTGATAGGTGCTCTCGGAGGTGTGAAATTATCGCTGGTTCGTAACCTTAAAGCCATACCCGCGTGCCAAAAATATGCCAAGGCTCTTGCGAGATGGATGCAGAAAGCTGTCATCCTTGGGTCGCTTCGTGTCCTCAAGACACACGAGGGTTTCGCCGGCCTGTCGTTGTGATTTCGTCGTGCCCTGTGACCACCCATCTCACGGATGTGAGACGTGGCCATAGGTGTGTTTTACCGCGGTTCTACTGGGGGCCATTGACATTTTTTCCAGATGGCAGTTGCTCTTAGTGGTACCCTGCGGTGGTTGTTTAACTTTTTTTTAATTATATATATATATATATATATATATATATATATATATTTGATTACTATTGACTATTCGTCTTCAAACTTAATTTTGCCTTCATTGATTCACTATAATTACTTCTAATACATAATTGAATGTAACTTGACTAATAGTCCGGGGAAATTAGACTTTTTTCCAGAAAAAAAAGGTATAGTTTTTTTTTCTTCACAATCATATCCCTGAAGGCATTAGAAATGAATACCAAAAAAGTTCCCCATCAGATCGGCACCGCATACACCCCTAGCCTCGAAAAACATCCCTTAGACGGGTAGTAGCGCTCGTTTTTGGCTATTATATACGAAAGGGTGCGTCGGAGGATAAAAATGAATATAGGTGAAAATATTTATAATAGATTTTGCAATAAAAAAGGTTCTGTACACTTTTGATGTACAGGCCATAGGTGATGCGTAATCAGCTCCAGGAGTGGGGGGGATGTTTTAGCGTATGGTGCGAAACGTACTCGCGCGCTTAGTTTTCGGCCCATAACACATAAAAGGGTAGTTTTTGGACAAAAATGCATGGAAGAAAATTTGTAGAGCAGAAAATTTCCTTTTAGCACCAATACATTCTTTTTGGATTACATCGATTTGGAAAGTCATTATTATTATTTTTTCACAGTGCACGTACAAGCACTGGGATCTCATTTCCACACCACCCCTGCAGTAAAGTTTTTGGTGCGTTTTTTTTATTGTGGTCTCCCCTATAGGCCTATTCCACTGATCATTGGTTGATAATATTACTCGGAATAAAAATTATTTTCTTTTGTTGATAAAATTTTTGGCATTGTTTGTATTGGGATTTCACCGGTACTTGCGATCTCTTTAGATAAAGGAACACTTTGCAATTTGCAAATTTCTTGATCTAGAACCTTGTTTGCCGGATTTATGCATTTTATTCCACCCATGGAATCAAATGTACCTTTTCCAGTTAAGTTTTTTATGTTGTAATCCGCGTTGTCAAAAATATACTGGAAAAAGGAATTTATGTCTAAATCAGGTTTCCAAGATTCATCAGCGGATGCTTCAAATAGCGCGACATCCTTGTAGCTTGAGCAGAAACCCAAAGCTGCAACTGCATTTACGATATTTTTTGACGCAACTTTTCTGAATAAAAATACCGCCAGAGAAAGTAATGAGCAAGAAATAAATGAGCGAAGTCTTGTTGCTGCAGTTATAGCATGACCGATGGCTATACACTTTTTTTTGCAATTTTTCAGCATTAGTTTTTTTACCTTCTATGATAACTGTATCTAAAAATTTACGAAATGAGGGTACAACTGAAGCATTTGCTTCACACATAAAGTCCTGACATCTGACTAATCTGTTATATGGACTGCTTCGAATATCTTCTTGTACTATATGTCCCGCTGTAGTCACAATTCTCATACGTTCTTCTTCTTCATTGCCTAATCGACTTGTATACCAACTATTTATGACTTTAAATCCCGATTCGCGGAAGCAAACAATTGTTGGTTTGGCTCGAGTTTTAGCAAACATTACCTGATCCCCATAAGTAGTAAGTAATTTTGCTTCTAATGTTTTTTCTGTCACCGATGATCCATCGGGCATATGCTCTTCAATTTTTCTGATCAATGCCTTAAGTGTGAATTGACATTCATCACTGTAATCAATAAAGGAGCTTAGTTCACCGAATGCAGACACCAAATTTTGATCTTCAGGTCTTCCTCTTCTCTTAGTTAAGGATGGAATCTTTGCAAATTTAACATAACATTTTTTATGGTAACGAGCATCTTCTTCTATAAGGCATGATACGCTGTTTATCCGTCTTGAAACTTCCTCACCCCATTCGTCCTTCCGGCTTGTAGCATCCATTGAAATCTTATCTTTGAGACTTATAGTACGTACCATGTAAATGGGGTTACGTAGGTTTTTCATTGTCTTTTTTTCTGCTTCTGGGTACCAATTTTCGCCACAAAACAGGCATTTTCTCTTGATTTTTAAATATTTCGGCAGACCGCAAAACTGGATTATTCTAACCTGGATCTTTTTGTGATGTTTTTAAATCTCGATTAATATTACGCTGCTTAATATACTCCCGTCTACATATTGTATGTACTTCTATCGAGTCGACCCTTCGTAATAAGTTCATGTATCCATCTTTGCGAATTTCACTCACTCGCCTAAGATTGTCAGTTCCACTTTTTACTTCGACTGTCTCACCTACACTCATACTTTTTTCGCATATAAAACATTCACTTGTTGAAGCCATGATGAATTTCGAAACACAACTGCCTCATAGTACTTCAGCATCATTACTGCTTATTCTGTAGAACAAGTGCATAGAGAGGGTCCCTTTCTTGAATCTACAGGGTTTAGTATTCATGGGGTTCCGTATGCGAAGAAGAGTTTATCCCGTCAGTTGAGGATGCTTGGGACCCTTAAAAACGAGTTCACCACGTACAAGCCATTCCCACCCGCAGATGGGTCTGGACCCTCATAAAAAATCTCAAGTGGTCTAGCCTAGCGCGAGTCTAGCCTTTTATCGGCACTCCAGCTTTCACTTCTCATGAGATATATTTTAAAATATAAGAGTTCAAGGGCTGAGTAAAGCAATCTCTAACAGAAATAATGAGTTTTATAAGAAAACTTAAAAAAACGATTTTTGAATTGTTATATATTTAACTATGGACTGTTAAATTATATTTTCGAAAGAATTTGAACTTTCGTTTGTAAAGCACAATAAAAAAACGCAACAAAAACTCTACCTCAGGGGTGGTGTGGAAATGAGATCCCAGTGCTTGTACGTGACCTGTAAAAAAATAATAATAATGACTTTCCAAATCGATGTAATCCAAAAAGAATGTATTGGTCTTAAAAGGAAATTTTCTGCTCTACAAATTTTCTTCCATGCATTTTTGTCCAAAAACTACCCTTTTATGGGTTATGGGCCGAAAACTAAGCGCGCGAGTACGTTTCGCACCATACGCTAAAACATCCCCCCCCCCCACTCCTAAAGCTGATTACGCATCACCTATGGCCTGTACAGCAAAAGTGTATAGAACCTTTTTTATTGCTAATTCTATTATAAATATTTTCAGCTCCATTCATTTTTATCCTCTGACGCACCCTTTCATATATAATAGCCAAAAACCAGCGCTACTACCCGTCTAAGGGATGTTTTTCGAGACTAGGGGTGTATGCGGTGCCGATCTGATGGGGAACTTTCTTGGTATTCATTTCTAATGCCTTCAGGGACATGATTGTGAAGAAAAAAAAACTATACCTTTTTTTTCTGGAAATCGACCTTCTTCGAGCTAATTTCCCCGGACTATAAAGTAAGCTAAATATGAAAAACTAGCAAAAAATCATTTTTTGACCAATTCATTTTAAGTTCCATCTAATTTCGCTGCGTGTTCATAAATGAACTTCAAACGGTTCAAAAGAATCTGCCTTTGTAATAGCTAATTACAGATGGGAATAATTCAAACCTTTGCGTGACAATTACGAAAAAATTCAGATTGACGTGACATTGACCGCTGAAATTTAGATGACGTAAAAAATTAGATATACAACAGGTGACTATAAATATTCTATTTTAAGCAAACAAATGTTTATTTAGTTGAAGTATTTATTTGATTATTCTTTGAGAAGGTGAAATTAATCTTTATTAGTTGTGTCTAAATATGTTTTATAATACTAGCGCATATGACAAATGTATTAATAAAACACTTTATTCTAAGGAATAATTCTTAATAGATAGATAGCAATAGATTCTTTTAGATTCTTTTTCATCTACTATTACAAAACTGACGTGACGCACCCTGGTAGGTTGCTTCTGCCAGGCGCATTAAAATTACACTTTCTTAATTTTAAAACCAAATTTTGACAAAAAATACTGACATAAAAAAGAGAATAATATTTAGAGTACGCATACCAAAAATTAGACCTAAATATTCAAACATTTGGCCTGATAATAAAAATTCTCTTAATAGAAAAATCGCTGGATATTTATTTTATCCCACTATTATTATCATACATCTAAACTGATCCTCTAACATCACTTGTAGCAAAAGAGTTCTAAATCTTTCGTAAAAAATTCAACTTTCACCCATTTGAAAAACTTGAGTTATGTGCAAATGATCCATATACAAATTTCGACGTTTATAATTACGATAATTTTTTGCTATTTGTATATTTTACCAATTTGGCAGATTCTTTTATTCAGATAATATACAAGGAGCTTATTTTGTAAATTAAACGTATTTAGCAATTAATGTTCATGTCACATTTAAATAAAAAATTGTAAAACCAATTTCCATTTATTCTGTAAATACGAATTATGATTGTAGATTACTAAACAGAGATGGTGGTCTGCTGGCATACAGCGGATATGGTGATAAGGATGCGCGGGTTACAGCTGCTATAACAAGCAGCATTTGGTCTGCATATGAAAAAAATGGACGCAATGCTTTCAAAGAAGACGAGCTGCAATTTGTTTTGATGGATTGTGTGGTAAGATTTTATATGACCAATAAATTCATATGATTTCATGTCACTACGTTTTTAAGATTCTAATTACAGTTAAAACGCGTTACTGAAAAAATTACTCCTGTACCTTTTGAACGTTACAAGAAAAAATTGTAACTTACGAAATTTACTTAGTTTCAATTTTCTAATAACTAGTAACTAAATTTTCATTATACTTCTTCATCACAGATCATCACACAAATATTACCCCCCCCCCCCCCTCCGAGTGACGTCACAAATTCGAAAAATAAGTCTAAATTTGATCTTCGATTTTATTTGATAAGCGCCTAAAATAAAACACAAAACATACAAACATAATATTCTAACAGACTTCAGAGCCCAAAATTTGAAATATAGAGTAATTTTTCACGAATATAGGGGAATAAATTATTTTAAATAAAATTAATGTATAGGTACTATTTAATTTAATATAAAAATGTAACTCAAAATTGTTGCATTTCCAAGCCAAGAAGACGAATTTTTTAAGACATTAATTTTCAACCAAGAACTTTTTGACTAAAGAAGATGAATTTTCAGTCCAGAGAGACGAATTTTCTATCCAAAAGGACGAATCTTTAACAAAACAGTTGAATTTTCGAAAAAAGATTAGTTGTTCACAAAATAGTTGAATTCTCAACAAAATAATTAAATTTTTGACTAAGCAGTTGAATAAAAAAAAAATTAACCAAACAATTGCAATTATTAGGTCGAATTTTTATACAAAAAAGATGAAACTTTAACTAAAAACAGTTGCATTTTAAAACAAGTAGTTCAATTTTTAATCAAATAAGAATAATTTTCTTCAAAAACAAATTTTTTCAACAAAATAATTGAATTTTCAAGGTAAGAAGTCATTTTTTTTTAGAAAATAGTTGCCGAAAAATGAATTTTCAACTAAGGAACATGATTTTTTAGCCAAATAGCTGAATTTAAAAAAAAACAACAAAAGAATTGATTTTAGACTCAACAGTTGCATTAACAACCAAATAGTTGAACTTTTAAGCAAAAGAGACGCATTTTCAACAAAATAGTTGAATTTTTAATGCATAAAGATGACTTTATTTTTAGCCAAATATTTGTATCTTCACGCCAAAAACACTAATTTTGTAGAAGACAGTTGAATTTTCAACCAAGAAAGATGAATTTTCAACAAACTACTTTTCTACAAAAAAATGAAGAATTTTAAATCCAAAAGGCCGAATGTTTTATCCAAAAATAAGATTTTTCAACAAATAATTAAATTTTCAACAAAATGATTGCATTTTTAACTACAAAGTTGAATTTTCAACGAAAGAGTCGAATGTTTAATCTACAAGAGTAGAATATGTTAGAAAACAGTTGACTTTTAATTCCGAAAAGATTAATTTTTAACAAAGACATTTTCTACCAAAAAAGATGAATTTTCAATCCCAAAAACTAATTTTCAATTAAAAAAGATCAAAACGATCAATATTCAGCCATAAAATTGATTTAGTTGCGTTTTCATTTAAGAAAATGATTTGTCAACTAAATAGAACAAATTTTCCACAAACAGTTCAATCTTGGAACTAATAGTATAATTTTTACCCAAAATGATGAATTCGGAACCGTAAATATAATAGTAGACTTTTCAGTAAAAAAGAATTAACTTTCAACGAAGAATAGTTGGATTTTTTTACTGGTTTCTATTAATTCAGTGCGAATTTAACCGAAAAACAAGAAAAATGGGAAGATTCTTAAAAAAAAGGCGAAAAGGAGGAATTCTTTTAAAAGGGGAAAAACAGAGGAATAGGGGAAATAGTGTGAAGTCTGTATCTAGATTGTTTACTTCTAAAATGAAATTTTAATTTTTCCAAACATTTAAAAAAATCATGCTGGACCCCCCCCCCCCCCCTCCTTCCTCACAAAACCTTTGACGCAGTTTTTGATCGGCTCCTAGAATCAATCTTTCAGAATTTGAAATTTGTCGAATGAGTTGAATTGTCAAGTTTTTTGAAAGACATTGAGATTCCAATATAACATTTAAACATTCAGCTCTATCTGAAATTATTATAATTAGTAACATTAATAACCTCACAACAGTTATTTGATTTGGTTTTCAAAACCCGACTCTAAACTAACGACTCAACTTATTCTTTTAACGAACTTCACCAACAAGAAAGTTATCTAATTGATTTCATTTTATTAACTCTAAATTTGTGATTCACAAATTAAAACTTTCTTTTCAGAATGGAAAAGTCGTCATTACCGAAGTTGCAAATTTACTCCTATGTCTTTATGCGAGGGAAAATGTTGGATTCGGACTTCTCAGAGAAAAGGCTCAAGCATTAGCCAAGTATCTCGATCAGCCTCTAAAAATGATAGCTAACATGCCATAAAATTCATATATCACGTTTTAAACCCTGAAATGTAAGATTTTTTTCTATTGTACTTCTGCGTAACTCACGCAGGTTTTGTAATTCATATTACATTTGTACATAAATATATTTTTATTTTATCAATTAATCGTTTCCCTTTCTACTTACAACTTAACAATTAGATTCCTCATAACAAAAACATTAAAAATTAAAGGTTCTACAAGCAAAAGTCATAAATTGTACAATAAAATCTTTATTTACTTGAAATTTTACAACTTATATAAATGATAACATTTTCTCATCACTCTTTTTTCTGCATACAATTTTACAATGTGTGTGTGTGTGTGGTTTAAATCCTTACAGTTATCAAACCTATTACAATGAGCCGGTGTTGAATGAAGCCTTAAACGTACAAATTTGCATATCTCTATATTCCACAACAATTCAATCATAATTTTCTTCTTATCCACGCCGTTTTTAATTTCTCCTCGAAATCCATCACTTTTTTTCATTAAAAATTAACTTCAAACTCGGATAAATTCTATTTACATCGCGTTCTGTATAATCGAATCAATTGTATTTTATACGATAATAAAAACAGCTAAATACCTATTTCTCTAATTCTACTGGTTATTAAACTTTTGCTCGATAATTGAAATAACATATCGAAGAAAAACAATTTCCAAAATTTCTTAGTCTGTGATTGTTTGGTCTCAAAAACCCGGAACCCTGAAATATCTCAATAAAGAATCCGAAATTGCAGGTCTATCTTTATTTTGACCTCTTTTCTAAAAAAAACCTCCTTATTTTATGCAATTTTTAACCTCCAATAGAAAAACTCGAGTTGGTCAATTTAGAAATGTTTATGAAAGTAGAAACACACAGAGTTGGATTACAAGTAGATCTTACAATTTAACATAGTGGATATTATTGTTCTTTATTAGTTTAGAGTGTTGATGAAAATTATCTTATCTAAGCTAGAGCTTGTGTGAAAAGTTAAATAAAAATCAAAGAAAAGTGATAAATTGAGATAAGCAGAGATGTTAATGATGAATTTAGGTTTTTATGTAAGAATTGTCAAAAAGGCTCACTGTGTGTCATGGTGAAATTAAGAGTAGACTTTTTGCAATAACAGGTTCCCCTGATATCAAAAAGCAGCCTGTCGTAGCTTATTTATATCGTAATTAGGAGTCCAATATTCTCTCTAATTCACTAAAGGATTTTCTAGGTCTACAGTCAAGCTCGAAATTACTCTTTTTAGCTTAATTCATAAAATCGACAGAAAAGTTCTATAACTAATTTAAAAATTGGGTTGCTACAGTAGTCCGTTTTCAAAATTCCATGACTTTTCCGGGTTATCGCAAACTAATTTACCAAAAATTTCTTGTACAATCATTATTAATTGATGCAAATGTATAAAGCTTTTCAATCATTATTTAATTATAAACAATTCTCATTAATATTACTATAAAATTTAAAAAAATTCTAGAATCATAATCATATTGTTATTAGTAAAGAAAGCCAATTCGTATCAATATAAAAATTGGAAATTCGCAGTAAAAAGTACTAAGATAATTATAATAAAAAAAATAATTTTAAAATAGGTTCGAATAACAAAATTCCAGTAATTTTTTCATAACTCCATCACTTTTCCAGGTCTTGTTGAAGAATTGTTATAAAAGAAACCTAAGTAAGCGTGAATAAAACAAAAAATAATAGTTAAGCTCATAAGGGACCGTTAAAAAATACTAATAACAATAGATCATTTTATTTCTTAAAAGATTCATTAAAATTCTATTAGTTACGTTTTTATGAAAATTAGTTTACTTAGGAATTATACGTACAGTTATTCTTACTTATTCATTTAACAAATTAAAAAATTTCCTTAATAATATTCCATTAAAACTTAAACAGAATTGTAAGGAATCTTTTATGTAAAAATTTTTTGTATCAAATACGAATAGGTTTGTTTGATCAAATTCTTTACAATTATCAATTGGTTCAGATTAGTCTCTAAATTTTTTCGAATCCACACAAAAATAAATGCCTTTTTCTTTAAGAGTTTTGGTGGACTAAGGTTGTTTTTCCCTCGGGTCTTCATATATTTCCCATAAGAAAAAAAATAAGTTTTCGTAAATTTTATTTAGCATCGTCAATATTAGGTGAATTCAATTGAAACAACATTTATTTTCAAAAATAGGTACAAAATTTAGATGTAATTGTACACTTTTTAAATGTCACCATCATCAGACTGTTTTATGGGGTCCTAAAAAAACACCATAAGTGAAAAATTGGGTTTGGCGAGTTTTTGGGGCTAATTATGATTTTTTGGCGGTTTTTTAAATACAAATTAGTTTCTACAACATCAAATATTTTAATATCTTTTACTTATTACTAGATGTATACATAAATTGTTTAAACAATTTATTATTGTCTTTAGTAATTTTCTCTTACAACAGAGTTAGAAAGTCGCGATTTTTTAAAAAAATTTCAACTTTTGTTCAAATGTTGTTAAAACGAGGCAATAATCAATTAAGTTTAACAGAAATAATTGTTTGGGTCATTTATTATTATTTATAATAATATTCTCTTAGACTAATGCTAGAAAGTTGCAGTTTCTTCTAAAAATGTCCACTTTTAAATTAGAGTGAAGTAATAATTGATTAAAGTTAACAAACATACATTTTTAACAATTTATTATTATTTTGAATAATGCTAGAAAGTTTCCGTTTATTTTTCAACTTTTTGTCCACTTTTAACTTTAGAGTTACGCAGTAATAAATGCAATTTAATTGAAAATAAGTTGAAAAATTTGGAAAAAAACAGCAAATTTCTAACTCTAGCCAGCCCAAGAGAAATTGCTATAAGCGATAATAAATTGTTAAACATTTTTTTTCCAATATGTAATTATCAATAGGAAGTAATAAATTATGTATCAGGAACAATTTGCATTTAAAAAATCGTAAAAAAAATCATAATTCGCATCAAAAACTCGCAAAACCCAAATTTTCACTTATGGGTTTTTTGGGACACTATAAGACAGACATATAGGGGTGATATTTAAAAAGAAATTTTTCATTTGTATTCTGTAGTTAATTATGAAGAGGACTGTTCAGTTTCAACTCAATTCACCACATATTGAGTAATGTTTTTGTGTGAATTCGAACAAATTTTGGGCCATATGCATGAAACTTCGAAAAAATAAAATTTGGATCACCCTTAGCTAGATTCGATTGTACAAAAAATAACGTTAAAAATTCCTTAATTTAGAATTTGAATATATACCTAGATCTTCCTTAATTTAAATAGCTCTAATTTTTCCTCTTAAATAATAAAACCTATAATTAATTTTCAGGTTCTAGGATTTAGAAATACATCTCTTCAATGGGAGACGTACGTCTTAGTTAGCTATCTGTAAGCCCATATACATATATCTCCTAGTTGAATCTTATTGTACGCATTATTTTCTAATAGAACATTTATTTTTGCGTATAGTACATATCATTATTGATTTATTTTATCGCGCAAGGAGCACGTTAAGCACTTCAATCCCAGGGAAATAAAAAATTAACTGCTTTTACCATTTTTAGTTTTTTGAAATTAAAATTTGATAGTTTCTAAATTCAAAGGATGTTAAATAAAAAAAAATAAAAACTTGTGAAGACCTTTTTTTCAGAGTTTGAAGCTTCTAAAATAAAGTGGTATTAAGATTGATGGCTGGTAGACTCGAGATTTCTAGCATAAAAATGTAATTAAAATAAGACCATAATAAAGAATAAAAATAAAATAAAAATAGAAAAGAATAAAAAGTAAAAAGAATAAAAATTAAACTGTAATAAAAAAACAACAAATTAATCTACTGATATAATTTCAAGTTAAAAACTAAAAGTCCTTTTTGCAACCTTCCTTTAATTCTTTCATTATCAAAAACAATATTGCGATAGCTTTTGGTAGAATGCTTAACGTTTTTCACTCCTCGTTTACTTCATTATTGTTAATTAGTATTAAGATAGCATCAAATTTGATACTCAGAAGTCGAGTAGAGTGAAAAACTGTCGTTAAATTTTTCGAGTAATCTTCTGTTTTTAGGAACATTTTCTCACTTTCAAGAGTCGACTTCTGGGTCTGATACTTCGATATCTCGTAGGCCAAGAACATGAGCCTATTACCTATTATTGCTGTACAAAATAGAGTAATTACTGTATTCTTTTTACATAATAATCAGGATCGCAATCTCGAAATTATTATTAATCATATTGCCATTTAGGTATGGATTTCACACTTGAACCTTTCAGCTTTTTTTTGGAAAAAAATATTAGCCGTATAATAAAAAAAAAGTTTGAAAGCAGTTTCCTTGAAATCGAATTAATTAAAATTCGAAAATATATGCCATTCATTTAATTAATGAGTATTTCGATAGAGTAAAAAGAATACAGCGAAATTATCACAACATTCTATGTAAAGGTCTATTAAAATTACGAAACTAAAATTCTACATGTGAATAAAAAAGAATCCGAAAGACAATGAGACTGTTAATGAGAACTTTTTCTATTTGTAAATGAAATTAATAAGTCGATAGCAGCACTCGAGTTTTTATGATTCTGGATTATAAAAACCTGATAAAAACTGTGGTAGCTTTGTATTTTAAAACTATTTTCGAGATTATACAGATTAGAATGGTTTGAATATTTCGCTCCGGATGACTGGACAGTGTGCAAATTGCTTTTCAATTTGCACTCGAGTACCGACATCAGAAATCGAATTTAAGTTATAAAATTAGTTCTCAAGTGCAGACAGAAGAGCTGTCAATTGCAGCGAAGCCCTGCTGATTCTATTTACACTTTACACATTTCTCTTGATCGTCGTGTGGTCAAATATTAGAATCAGGCAATAATACCTTGGTATTCTAGGCAAATATTAATTATGTTTTCCTGGCGGCAGTGCAAAGGTTAAATTTAAAGATTCTTACTTAGTAATATTTAGCTACAGATTCAAATAAAAAGACTAATTTTATAAAATTTGTTACCAAAAATGTCTCCGATTTAGCGAGCAGCCAGATACGAATTCTTCTGATTTTTCTAATTAAAAATTTATTTCAAGGCCGTGTAACAACTCACGTTTACACGAATTGAGATATCGAGTTCAAAATTTGGGAAATTAAATGAAAAACACTGAGGAACGTTTCCATGGTCCTAAATTTTTGGAATTGAGAAATAAATTTATTTCTGGAAGTAGGAATCGGGAAAGTATTACATGGCCTTAAAACAAAAGTAATTTCAATCGACTGCACATTAATTTGAACTGATTCTTTCAATTTAATCGGATCTAACATTAAACTTTTTGACCAACTAAAGAATTTTAATATTTTTCTAATTTCAAGTCAGGCTGTCCCTGATTTAAAAGTAGAAAAATACTTCCGAGCCTAACTATGTAGAAATTCGTACGAAAAAAATTTCGGCCTTAAAAGCTATAAATTTAAATATCTATTAAATTCATTAATAAATTCAAATCTTAAGTCCTGCCAAATTAGGTATTATAAAGTCCAAGACGACCGGAACCTGGAAAACAAGCTTACATGATATGAAATCTTATTCTTTAAATTACTCGATATTTTTTCAAAGCTATTCAATTGAATCATAAAAATGACGAAAAAATTATATTATTTACTTCAATAGTTTTTGAAAACTAAAAATAGCCAAAAACTACTTGAACCAAAAATTGTTTTTACGTGCTTAATTAAAAAAAAGAAGAGATTTCATCCCTTGCAATCGGTGTATCTCACAACTTGAAATACCTAATTCAAAAACAACTTTCCCAGCAGGCAAAATCACATTAATTTCATGGGTTAGTCGAGATTTTGTTACCATTGTAAGAAATAAATATTCGATTTTTCGTCCACTGGTGTTTTCTCGAAGCGAGGAGAATCATCTGATTTTTGTGTCTTCTATCCTTCATCCTTTACACTTAAGTCCAATGTACGTCGAGTGTTCAATTTGATTACTTCTTCTATCTCACACATTTTTCTAAAGGGTAATTTTTCTAGAGCAGACAGGGGCTCGAGAAAATTTATTGCGCGCATCTCACGAGATTAATTGGAAAATAAATCAATAAAAACTAGTCTTCGTCTTGTCGCTGCAAACGTTTTCAAAGGGAGGAGTAACAACAAAAAGGGTGGGACTAGAGATTACATACGTGAACCCTTCTGCTGCAGAACCTAGAATAGAACCCAACGACTCCAGCTTATTAGAAAATAATGCACAATCCTGATTAGGGTTCTAAAATTTTTACACAATTTATATCAAAGTTACAGTAGACTTAAAAATTTTTAGTTTAAAAGCAACATCATTTGAGAGCTTTACATTTCAAAAGCTAACTATGTTTTAAATATTAGAATTTGAATAGCATACGAATTAAAAAAAAAATTAATGGTATTTTGAGAGCATTTAAACTTAAAAAATAACAAGGTTCAAATCTTGGAATTAAAAAGCTTAAATAATAGTGTTTTTCATTTTAATTTGTGGGTGGTCAACAATAGGGTGAATTGAAAAATCTGAAATTAATTGAACCATTTGAGCTAAGCAAAAAAAGTTGTTTGGTATTCGAAAGAACAAACAAATTTTTTATTAGTACAATGTAGACTGTGCGGTTTTTGAATTCGAAAATTCCAAAAGATTTCCTTATGGGCTAATATATTATGGTGAATTTTTTGTAAATATAGTTTCTTGTACTAAAAAACTATATAAAATTTGTAAATGAAAAGAAAAATTTGTGCAAGCTACAATTTTATAAATTAATATATTTATTATAAATATTGTTTTCAGTTTCTAGAGACTCAATCAACATGCATAATTTAGAAAGCTTTGACAAATTATATTACAAGATATTCTTGAATATATTAGCACCATTGATTAATTAAATAATACTGAAAACATAACCATTTCTTGAATTTGTCTCTAAAGTTCATGAATTTAAACAATAATTCAAACCAATTTGTATTTTATCTACTTGCACAGATTAATTTTTAACCAGGTAGTTAAGTTGCGACAAAAAAGATTGATTTTGCACCAAAAAAATACGATTTTTCACAAAAATAAATAAAATCTTAACCAAAAATGAATATTAAAATTTTAAGTTTAAAAAATAATTTTAAACGTAAAAAAAAATTTATTCATTTAAAATTAAGATCGAAAAGAAATCCATTTTATCATGAATAATTTGATGCAAAATGAGCATGATTAAAAAAGTAGTTACATTTTCAAACAAAGTGATGAATTTTCAACTAAAACTATGAATCTTCATCTAGAATAGTTTTTGAATAAAAAATATGAACTATTAACTAAAATGATGAATTTTTCACTAAAATAATTGAATTTTTAACTAAAAATATTAATTTTCAACTGAGAAGATTAATTTTTCAACCAAAAATTGAATCGTTAAATTTGTATTTAAAAAAATAATGTTCAGTCAAAGAGATCCATTTTTAACTAAATTTATGAAATGTTCAACTGGAATAGATACATTTTCAGTTGAAACAATTAATTTTCAACAACAAAAAAAACAAATTTAAAAAAAATAGTTGAAGTTCCAACTGGAATAGTTAAATTTTCAGTAAAAAAAATTAATTTTCAGCCAAAAAAGAAACGAAGTTTTAACAAAATAGTTCAATTTTCTACTTAAGAGACGAGTTATTGATTGAAATAATGAAAAAAAAAAGATTAATTTTTAACAAAAGAGTTTAACTTTCAACCAAGAGATTAAATTTAAATTACAAAAAAGATTAATTTTAAACGAAAAATGTAGTAATTGATATTTCAATCAAAAAACAGCGGAATTCAAGCAAAATAGAAAACTTTTCAATATAAGTAGAATTTTCAACTAAGAAACATTTTTCAGTTAAGATATAGAAAAAAAATTGAAAAACGAACTATTGAATTTTCAAGTAAAAAGATTTATTTCCAAACAGGAAGATCAATTTTCTACCAAGCAGAATAATTTTCAACAAAAAATAGAATAGTTAAATCATCAGTTAATAAAATTAATTTCAAACCAAAAAAAAAAAACTAATTTTGAACAAAATAGTTAAATACAGTAATATAAATCTACTCTTTCAAATGTAGAATTATTGTTATTTAATTTTATATTACAATTCAAAAAAAATTAAGCACGCTCTGGAAAAAATGACCCGACTTTTAAAAAGCTTCCCTGACAATTCCAGGGTTTCCTAGCAGGATAAAGACTCTGTTTTTTAAAAATTAAGTTAATTAGATATACATTTAAAAAAATGCAGATGTCGAACTTGAAACTGACTTGACCATTTTTTTTAAATAACAGAATAATGGCATGCTTCTCCGATTTAAATTGAAGAAAAATTCTATTTTCGCTATTTTTGTATTGTAGTTCATATTAAAAACTTTACCTAGAAAAAATTCATCATACTTTTAAACCTCATATGTAAAATGTTATTCATTTCCAACATTTTTAATATTCGAACTCAAAAATCGAGCAAAAGTCAATACGTAATACTTCTTTCGGATGTCAAAGAATGTTTTTTTGCTTGTCAGTTCAATTGATTAAAAAAATTTAAGCATTTTCACTTCGCCCTAATCAAGTTCAAAATTAGTTAAATCATTTTTTTATACTCGCAAAATCTATGAAATTTCGTGAATAAATAAAATAGCTTAATTTTGATTAAACTTATATATTGATCAACACATGATTATGGAGTATATCAATTTTTTATAAAATAAAAAAAATCTATTACTTTCAATTTTAAAATCCTAATCATAAAAACAGTATAATTCATAAGAGATAAATAAAAATTGTTCACCGACGTAACTACTGAATTCACCACCAATTGTATTTTACGAAAAAATAATAATCTTTGTGTATGAAATATAATAATAATAAAGGATACTTCAGATTTTTTTCTGGTCTTGATGCCAAATATTATTAAAGATTTAAGTTAAACACAAGATCCATACTTTTCATAATTTTTTAAATTGTAACGACTTATCTGTTAACATTAATTATTTACAAAATTGTGATAGTACTTAATAATAGTCTTTTCGCAAAATATCGCTTAATACGCAATATCCAACCCTGATGCGCTCAGAAAAAATCCCAAATGCAAGCGTTTTTTAAATGATGTATTAGTCGACTTCACCCTTCAACCATTTATTTTTTAGCCCAATTATGACAAGTTTAGCAGCTGAACAAATTTCTCCATGCATTTTCTTCTATTCCAATTGCACTAAACCCAATTTAAAACTTCAAGATACTTTTTTTTGTAGTGAAGAATATTCAGAGAAAGTTTTTCAGCATGGCCCTTTTGAAAATAAAAAGTAACGTGTAAAACGCATGACAAAACAATAATATTAACATGCAAAACATGCAGAACTCAGGGCAGAAATTAACCAAACCGGTGGAAGAAAAAATTCTTTATTTTATCAACGGCATGCTGTACAATGATATTACTTAAGTTACGTAAAAATATAAAAGGTAAAACATGCGCATGCGGCTTCTGGATTAGTGCAAAATAATACAAGGTGGTTTTAAATTGATTGACATTTTTTTTAATATTTAAATTATTTAAAACTTCAAAAACTCTTTTTTATACGAAATGTACGTAAATACAAAATTCTATCAATAGGGAAAGTTAATTTTGCTATGAATCAATCTATATTCTATACCTTTAAATTCTGAAACTTCATGCGCTGAATTTTTTCAACCACCTTGTGTAAGTAAGAGTAGAGCGTTTTTTTACGCATTTACACCACAAGCCGCAATTTTTATTTCTAATTCGCATACGGACGAAGCACAATACACTTAGACAAAAACGTACGACAATAAACACAAAATCAGAAATAAAACGACTGAAAATCGGTTCATCTGCCAACAGTTCAATTCTACTAAAAACTGTCATTGTTTGAAATTGCGATTATAATATGAAAATGTAAAATAATAAAACAGATCATCAATTTGAAAATGCAGATCAACTGATCCTCAGTTTGAAACAAGGAAGGTTATGCGTGTGGCTTGTTGGCTAAATTACAAAAAGACCCTTCTCAAAATACATATGGGTAGTTAAATATATATTGACCAACCCACTAATATTTTAGTACCCGAAAGACATCAGGGATTATTTTTGATTATTTTTGGACTGTTTTAAGATTTGTTAACGAAGGAACTTGTCCCTTTAGTCCTTTCAAAGTTATTCAGAGTGTCTACCGGACAGATGATTTTCAATTTCTGCTTTTCTCTCGGTCAATTTTTCATTTTCCTGGTCTGGTAGTTATAATTCTTTTTGAAATTTATACATCCTAACTCAGCATTTTAATTCATTTGCAAAATTCGATGTTCCATGGCAGAATTATAATTCTTTTGAAAAATACACTGTTTGAAGTTAAAATTATAATTGAAGGGTAGCAGTACAGAACTAGTTTACCAATATTTTTTCGAAAATGGGTTTATTGATTAAAAATTTCTTAAGAAATCAAATACACCTTGCTATAAAAAGATTGGTTCGAATTCTCATTTCAGAAATTGTTATTTAAATTTTAGTTGAAATTTTAGCGTTGTAATATCTTTTTCCCCCTTCTGCATCATTATTTTGTAAAATTTTTATCGCTTACGGATTTTGTTTGTTTTATAGCCCTTTCATCGAAAAATCGACTAAAATTAGAGTTTCTGGGAACAAAATAATTGGTTTGCATCAAACATTTGTTACTCTTATTCAGCTTCTCCATATCTCGGAAACAAGTTTTTATTTGTGTGAAAAATTGAAAATTCGATTTTCAATCACTATCCAAAACCAATGTTCAAAACCTGTGAAATTGTAACTTCAAAATTCTTGGACGATTTACTCGGAATAGGCTAACTTTTTTACTCTCATCCAGAAACTCAATATCTTGAAAGTAAGTTTTTGTTTTTTATTCAAACTGAAGATTATATTTTTTATCACAATCCGCAGCCAAGCCGGCTCCAATTTTTGTTTAGTGTGACTTTGAGATTGTCACTTGCACATCTTTTTCCTCAAAACGGGATAACTTTATCTAATCAGGCTTTTTCGGTCTCAATTTATCAACATTTTCGCTCATGACTAGACATTTCTTGTATTTCAAAATGGTGATTTAGATTTTACAGAATACTTTTTCGCTTTTCTGAAAAAATCAAATTTTTTTGTTCATCTAGTTCTGTACTGCCACCTTTCAATTCTTCTCGAAATTTTCCTTTTCCGAGTCACAATTATAATTCTTTTGGCAAATTCCTTGTTCCACATCTAAATTAATTTTTGTTTTCAAAAATTCTCTGATCCAATTCAGAATTACACATAATAATACTTCAGAAAATTTCCCGCCCCAACTCGAAATTATAATTTTTCTCGAAAATTCACTGTTCCAGATCTGGATTATAATTTTTTGTTGTTGTAAATTCTCTGATTTGATTCAGAATTATAATTCGTTTGGAAAATTCCCTAAACCAACTCGAAATTATCATTTTTTCGAAACTTCTCTGTTCAGAGTCCAAACTATAATAATTATTTTAGAAAATTCCCTTTACAAATTCAGAATTACAGATATCTCTTTCAAAATCCCCTGTTCCAAATCATAATAAAAGTTGTTATATTTTAATTTTAAAACAGTAAATCTTTCTCCTCGATTAAAAAAAATACGTATTTACAATTGCAGACAAATATTAATATAAAAGTTTGATCATATAATAATATAAAGTCTTGATCATTGATCGTTTCGCGATTGAACAAACTGAGAGGAATAAAATATCAAGACAATTTTAATATTCATTTAAGTACCCGGTCAGGTAGACACCATGTTAATAATCAAGGAATATAACGTGTAAAATAACTGTAAAAGCGTTATCTTGAGTCGACTTAGATTAAATAAAAATCAAATAAATGTGTTACACAGGAATGTCTTGTAAATAGACTGACTTGTTTAAAATTAGTGTGCGATGAAAAGGACATTGTTACGTCGGTTATAATAACGTAATAAAAAAAATATCAGTTTTATTTGTAACTATTTTGGACGAGTTACCTTAACGCGATCCGTTGATTCCTGTTCTTTAGTGGCTAATTGACTCGGACCGTATTCCCGACTCACAATGCATAGGAATTCTGCTTGGTCATCATTACCATAGTTATACTGGGAACCTATGTTTATTAACTGAAACAATTTATATAATAAGAAGAGATTAATATCACAGGGAACACAGCCGGAAAAGAGCTGAAAATAGGGGAAAGATTAAACATTTATGTTTTCATTCAGAAAAGAAGAAACAATCTTTTTAAAAGATATTATATAGTTTTTGAATAATGTTAAATGATTTTTGAATGGTTTCTGCCATTACAGAATTTATTTTTTAAATAGGATATACTTAGGTCGATGAAAATCCACTCACGGCGATGTAAAAGAGCGCAAGAAAACATAACAGTTGTTAAATAAACAGATTTTATGTTTTAAATCGTTCTCATAATCAAGAATATTTCCCTTTCTGAAAGTTTTTTCATTAATGATTAAATCTTGATACTTTTAAGTATAATTAAATATTTCTGTCCAAGATTTGTTATTTCATCCGAACTACAAGCCATATTTTTAATTTAAATTGGAAATAATACTCTTCAATGCTCTCAAACTGAAACTGAAATACTTCACGTCCCTTGATTTCTATTTTACAATATTAAAAACAAACTATTTAAAAACGTATAATGACACATTTCTAAAAATTAATAATTCTGTGAATTTTTTAAACGTAATTTCTTCAAATTCTTTGGAATTTTTTTAAATAACTTGAAATCTTCAATTCAAAATTTGTAAAATTACGTCACATCGCTTGAAACTGTTGAAAGCCGTATAAATGCCTTGAAATCGTAAAAATCCATGAAATCTTTAAAATCCTTTGAAATTTTGGTATGTCCTTTATATATCGTTCAAATCCCTTAATATACATGGAAATCTGTGGAAATCGTGAAAATCCATTAAAATATGCAAAAATAATTTTTGCAATAAAATGCTCGCGCGCAGACACAATCCATGTTATAAAATTTGTTAACATTAAGAGTTCTACACATTTTTGAAACTAATTAAATAATTTAAGATTTATAATTAATTCTAGTTAGTAACATATGTTAAAAAAATCTTATTTTCGTCATTTTAATATTTTCATGGATATCAATACGTTTTACGTTTCTGGAGATCTTAACTGTTTCAATAAATATTTTTAAATTCTATAAAGCAATATTTTTTAAGACTTCAATTAAAAATTGTTTATATTTAAAAATGTAAACATACAATTGAAAATTCACAAATTGTTAAATTCAAAACGTCCAGAAATAGTCTAATATTACAAAATAAAAATTGCTTGACTTCAAACGCTTATTATTTGAAATCGTCTGAGCTCTAAAACAGTATCGATTAAAATTTGTTTTAATGAACGAAGTAAAAGTAAAAGAATTAACTATGAACATTTTCAAATTAAACCCTGATGAATTGAACAATTTAAAATAAAACATGGTTTAAAATTTAAATTTTTTAAATAAGAAAGATTATTTTTTGTTTTAATTTTGTCTCAAAGAAAACCTTAGGTCTTTCATATAAATAAGAAAAGGTCAGAGAAAAAGGTTCTTTTAAATTTAGATAAATCTTTACATTAATTAAATATTATATGGAATGTATACATTTAAAGAAAAGACATTAAACAGCTATTAAAAACTGCCCTTACATTTGCCGAACAGTAAAAATATGGTTTTTGGTAGTTCTGAAAAATAGTTTAAATTCTAGAACTTATTCAATTTGTGTTCAATCAAAAAATTGCATTAAGGGCATGCTCTCCGGTGATCACGTGACCAAAACAGTCCTTTTGGTTATGAAACTTTTTTTGGTGTTCACCATGTCCAAACGCAATGATGTATTGCTCTCAAAATTTGGAATAAAGATAATGATTCAATAAATTGCGTTTGTATATTTAGTTTCAGTAATAATTTTGAAAAAAATTTTCCATGTAAAAAATAAATGTGGAAAATTTCATAACCGAGCTTGGTTATGTGATCTCTACTTTACCGACGTTGAAATGTTCCAAAAATAATGACAGGTTACGTGTGTGCAGATACTTATTTTTTTATTTGCAATGAATGTGCAAGTGTTATTGTTTATATTATTTTTTTGAATGTTCAGACGACTTAATCCAAAATTTGTGTCAGTTATCAACATACGTGAATCAGAAAATCTGAAATGCATCAAACCAAAAATTACCTGCACGTGCTGCAACTCGAATGGTATTCTATCAATTTATAAATGAAATTTCCTTGAAATTATAAACATATTGATGTGTATAAACGTTCTCTAGTGCTTTTTATTCAATCTTTCAAATTCTAAACACGATATCTCAATCCGTGTGGACGTAGTGAGCACAAAAAAAAATGAAAATATTTTTACACATTTATTTTTTACATGGAATTTTTTTCAAAATTATTACCATTCACATTCGTTGCACATTCGTTGCAACGTTATCGTGCACATTCGTTGCAAATCAAAAAATATGTATCTGCACACACCTAACCTGTCATTATTGTTGGAGCATTTCAACGTCGGTAAAGTAGAGATCACATAACCAAACTCGGTTATGAAATTTTCCACATTTATTTTTTACATGGAAAGTTTTTTTCAAAATTATGACTGAAACTAAATATACAAACGCAATTTATTGTCTCATTTTCTATATTCCAAATTTTGAGAGCAATACATCATTGCGTTTGGACATGGTGAACACCAAAAAAAGTTTCATAACCAAGGACTGTTTTGGTCACGTGATCACCGGAGAGCATGCCCTTAAGATCAGTTGTAAATGTTGTCATTCTTGCTTAAATAAGGGTCTAATCCGAGGAATTAACCACTGTTGTAATCGGGTGTACACTCTGCTATGTAATTGCATGTAATCTTGTGTAATCCCTTGTAATATTTTGAAATCGCATGTAATATATATTACATATTATTGCATTTGATCGTTTTAAGTTTCTTCTACCTTTGTTGGAATATTTTTTTTTGTCCTTCTACACTGTGTAATGATCAAATTAATGAGAACTCTCAAAATATACTTCATTGCTGAGAAACAAAGTATTTAAAAAAGGTACGAAAAACCTTATTCAAATAACTTTGGGACCTTGACACATCAAACTTTCGGTTTCACAGACAATGAGCAATGCCTCATTTTCCTGCAAAAAATTCAAAGAATGCTTTTGAAGTCTTGAAAGAAAATTATAACTTATTATAAAAAACTTTCCTTAAGTAATGACATTCAGTTTTTAATGATATTTGAATTGCATAAAAAAAGAATATTTAAACATATGCAACTAACAATTTTTACTTTCCTAAAAACAAACAAAAATTTAAACTTAATTGTTTGTTCAATCGAGTTAGTACAGAACTTAAGTTAGTTGTAACAACAAACAAATCACTGAAGAAAATAGTTTCTCTATGATTTTAAGAATTAGAATAATGTTACTAATGCACAGTGGGCTGAGAGACCACCAAAACTGGCCAAAAACCAAATTCAAAGTTGTTAAAGGGAGACTTATTTTTTATAATGCAGATAAGTTGAAGAAACTTTTCATCAAATTTCATGATAAGAAAAACTTTGAAAAAATCGTTCATAATGTTATGAAACCAAATGTTAAAGTTGTTGTTCATTAGAGTGGTCATAAATTAATGTGATATAGAAAAGAAATTCAAACATTAGCTCGTTTTTGAATCTCCTCAGCACCCATGCATTTTAGGAACTAACAGCGATCAACATTTTTCGAATCAAAAGTAACCCGAAGTAACACCTGATTTCTGAAGTTCTATAGTGTATATATAGGTTCATTATGATGTTTACTATCAGGTTATTTGCCACCCCTTGCCACCATTGATATTATTAGCAAAAAAAGTTGAGGATGAAGAAAAGGATGATATGGAAGAAATAAAAGGTGACGAAGCCGAGCAAAACTTGATTGGACTTCCCGAAATGTATTAGTTATTAGACAAACTCGAAATAATCGACGAAGAAGAATTTGGCGAGGACGGATATCAGTAATGAGAGGCAAGGAGACTCATTAAAAAAAGCACCCCGACTTGAGAGAGGCAAGGGGACTCACATTAATTAAGCAACCCAAAAAGAGGTCTGAAAAGCACTGCAAACTCCACGTGATAGACCTTGGACACTACAACTTTTGTGGACTAACTGCAGGCGTTCAATGAAGAAATTACCTGTGTAAAACTCAATTTTCTCAAATACTCCTTACCAAAACTCATGCTAATATACAACCAATTTTCTGATTTCAGTTCCTATATTAGATTTGCGATTTTGGATTCGTTACTTTTGACGTCAAATTCGAAATCAGCGACCTCAAAAAACCCCTTGCAATAAGTTTCATACAAATATGTGGAAATTAGCCATTTCAGGCGCAATTTTGGATCTGCCATTGTGTATTTATGAATTTTGACATTAAATTCGAAATCAGCGACGTCAAAAACCCCCTTATACCAAGTTTCATATAAATCCAACGCAATGCCGAATCTTGGCCACTTTTGGTGGTCTCTCAGTCCACTGTGTAATGTTGTAATTTTAAATAAATTTTTTTTTTAATCAAACATTCATTAACTTACAAAAAAAATTTATTTTGATAAATGTTTTTTGCAATTGAACCTTTTCTTATTATCCCTTCTTACCAATTTTCAACAAACGTTTGAATTATGATAAATGATGGCTTATTTCTTTAAGAAAAATATTCTCTACAAGTTTACTGTTTCCAATTTTGAAAGTAAATTTTTCTATGGCTGAAATCGTAAAACCATTTTTTGAAAGAAAACATTTTTCAAACAAATTTAGAGAATGTAGGAAATGGTTTTTTTTCCGAAAAAATAAGTAAAGCTTCATTAAAATTCAACCATTTTCAAAAAATTGGTAAGAAAAAATTCAATTACAAAATATATTGTTAAAATAATTATTTTTCGTAACTCTTTCATTTTAAATATTTTTAATTGTGCTTTTTTCATGCATAATACATGACTGATATTCTTTCAAGTTTAAAAATCATGAGACAATTTTTTCCGGATACCTAGTTTTCAGCACGACAACAAACTTGAGATTTAAACAAATATATTAATTATATTTCTAAATTAATTCCGAGATTGAATTTTTGTAATTATACGACAGTCCCTTACATTAATCGTGATTTTGATATATATTTTTTCAGTTGCGTTTTTCAATTTTAATCCCGTTCAATCTTGTGAAATTTCATGTAATCACATGAAATATTGTATAATTTCATGTAATCTTGTGTAATTTCTTGTAATCTCGTAATCTGGGTAACGAACATTCATGGTGGTTAAACCCTCGGGTAAAACCATTTAAGAAGAAGTAGGAGAAAGAGGTTTGTTCAAATTTTGATACATTTTTAGATTGATGAAATATTATATGGAATGTATATATTAAAGAGAAAATATTTAACATAATTGTTATAATATGCCTAACATAATGACAACCGTTATTCAAATTTAAACTAAAGAATCTCCAATGTGGACAGACAGACCATCGTACTTTAGTATAGTTAATTTTAAAAACATTTAATTTGTATAGATTCAACGAAAAATATCTTAACTTTAAAGTTTTATTTAAATTCTAAATAGTTTAGTTTCAAATTGTTCAAATAAAAAAAGTTGAATGAATTATAATAGATAATTCTGCAAGTTAAAAAAAGCTTTGACTACTTGCGGTAGCATATTCTATAGTTCTGAATAGAATAATTTTGTAGATGTAAAAAACAATTGTATTTTAAAATATCGTACATTTAAAGAGGAAAGGGGAAAAAGGAGAAACGCAGGGGAATAGGGGAAAGATTGTCCACTCCGATATCAATCAAGTTGAGAAGAATTAATATAAAAAGTTCCGCAATTGGTGTTCTCGATTAATAGAAAGGAAGATCAGGCCTCGGACTCACTTCAGAGATAAAAAATAGTGTAAATAGTATCACGAATTAAAAAATGGTTCAAGAATAATTTAATAACATTTTTTCAGTATTCAACTCATGAGCAGTCCGCATTTGAAAGTGTATAGTCCGAAATCCAAAAATTTGCAATGGGATTTATCGTAGGCTTCAGTCATTTCCACTTTTCTGGTTTTCCCATATAAATGCGAACCGAATTAATAAAACCCAATAAGAAAATCTAACTACTGTTTTTTGAAATTATTTTGTTAAAAATTCATCTTTTTCGTTTGAAAATTCATATCTTTCTGTAGAAATTTAATCTTCTTTGGTTAAAAATGCAAACGACTAGGTAGGAATTAATCTTTTTCGGTTAAAAATCAACTTTTTTGTTGAAAATTGAACTATCTTCTAGAAAATTCGTATTTTCGGCTCGAAAATGGAATAATTTGGTAGAAAATTGAACTGTTTTGCTGAAAATTTGTGTATTTTGTTAAAAATTCGCTTTTTTGGGAAGAAAATCCATTTTTTTCCTGAAAAGTGAAACTATTTGGTTGAAAATTAATCTGTTTTAATTAAACATTCAGCATCTTGTTGAAAACACGTTTTTGTTGGTTATATCCAACTGTTTTTACTTTAAATGAAATACATTTTTGTTGAAATATCAACTTTTATATGTTATGTTGAAAACTCGTCTTTTTTAGGCTGAAACTCGATTTCGTGGCTGGGAGCTGAAATACGTCCTTGAAAGTTAATCTTTTTGGTTAAAGGTGAATAATTTTGGTTAGAAATTCGTTTTTTTTTTGTCGAAAATTCAACTGTTTTAGTTACGGATTCAAGTATATTGTTGAACATTCCTTCATTTTGGTTAAACCCACTGTTTTTAATTTAAATACAAAATTTTATTGATGAAATATCAACTTTTAGATCTTTCGCTGGAAATTCATCTTTTTAGCGGAAAATTAATCTTTTTAGGTTGAAAATTCAACACCTTGGTTGAAAGTTCAACTACTTCAGTGAAAATTATTATTTTTTTGGTTGAAGATTAATCATTAAAGTTGGAAAATCTTTTTTTTTTTGTTTCGTTAAAAATTTAATTTTTTTAACTGAAAATTAAACTATTTTGTTGAAAATTCGTCTTTTTGGCTTGAAAATTCCAAAATTTGGTACACAATTGAACTGTAAAAAATTCGTTTTTCCATTGAAAATTAATTCTTCTGAATGAAAATTTAACTACTCCACTTTTAGTTTAAAATTCATCTTTTTTAGTTTAAAAATTCAACTATTAGGGTAAAAGCTTTTAGAGACGAAGCAAAACATAAACTAAAAATTAATCAAATATAATTAATCTTCTGGTTTAAAAATTCAACTATTTGGTTGAAAATGTATGTATTTTGATGGAAATTCATCTTTTTTGGTAGAAAATTTAACTACTTGAGATGGCGGGTATACTATTTTAGCCAATAAGCAATGAAATTCCAAAATATTTTTAAAGGAAAAGTAAAGAAATAGTGGCACTAGCGGATAATTGTTAAAAAATATTGCCTTTGGTGTAATTCTTTACGAAATTGTAGCAAAATTGTGTTATCGTTAAAGCAAAATGTAAAACAGGGTAAATAGTGTGTTGAGTCCGAGGTCTGGAAGATGTAAAATTCAGGAAATTGGTGGTTTACCTGCTCGAATTTCCATCCATCGGACATTGTGGAAACCATTTGCGTGAGCTCATCTTCGTGGCATTGCAAGACCCTGTAGACGAGTTTCTGGGAGTCGCGCATGGGTCGCGTGTCTCTGAGAATAATTCTTTCCTTGACTAGCCTAATAAGATCGGTGATATTGTAGAATTCTGCTTCCTCTAAAACACCTTCCTCCGCCAGGTCTTTGTTGATAACCAACTTTCCATGTCGCAAGTAATTTAGAATTGGACTGAAGTAAGTTGGATCACGATCTATAAGATAGGCTCCAGTCTCATCCTGCCAATACAACAAGTTGATACACAAACAGAAAAATGGACAATCTCATTACCAAAGCTTATTTTATATGAACAGAATGAAGTAAATTTTCCGTCGTCTGTTGTACTGATAAACACTCTGAAAGATGAATAAAAGAGGACAAAAATGAAAAAAGTGTTGGCTTGGCAAGCGAGTACAAACTCAGCGTCCTTTTTCACATTTTAATCCCAGATATTCAGATTTTTTTAGCATTAAATCAACACGTGGATTTACCAGTGTTATCAGTTGTTGTCTTTTGTTAACAACAATGCGTAAATTTGTTCTTTAAATTTAAATACCGCGGGAATTTTGGAATGTCAACTAACCCTGTCGGAGATCAGGTCAGAGTCCTCCTGGCACAGCCTGTATAGAAACGAGTTTGGGTCCCTCGTTAAAGTCGTTTTCGCGGTTAGAAAATATGTTCCGCCTACATTGAGACGCACCCACTGATTTTTACACCTTTGTGGAATGTGGTTTTTCGTAATTTCGTGCGAATTCGTATCACTAAAGTCCTCCGCCATCTTCGGTTGATGAACGACTACAAACACCACACACCAAAAAAAGGACACATGACATGCGCAGTTATTTGTGCACTGACTGCACTCACGCACGTGAAGTTTGGTGAAGTCAGTTTGTTGAAGTTCGAATAAGATATTTTCCCTTAAACCACCAGCTAACTTCACTTCGTTGAATGCTGAGGGGCCCTATTTTACTAATATCTTCGTAAAAACTAAATTTTTCCATTTAAGTGTACTGGCAAAATAGTTTTTATTTTTTAAGGACTATTTAATAAAATGATAATAACTATTATTCATTACTAAGTTGTTACAAAAATGAAGTTTTGTCCCATACATTTGGTCCATCGTTTCCCCTCAGCGCTCAACGAAGTGAAGTTAGCTGGTGGTTAAAGTGAAAAGTGGAAAAAACCTAGTGAAGCTTGCCAGTCGCTAGGTAGCGTTAGCTGCTGTAGTCCAAATTCCGCGACAATTCAAATTTATAATAAAAGTTTATAGTTACATTAAAAACAAAGTGAAAGTGTAAGTCATTCGGTTTCACAAGAAAAGATTTAATATTTCAATAAGTGGTCAGTTTTTTTTAGAACTTCTCAATTCCATAAGATCATAAGATTCATAAGTTAAAATTTCTACTAAAAGAACGTTTCCAAGTACGTGCTTTCCAATTTTTTCTTATTTTCATACCATATAGTTGAATTTTCAACTAATAAAGATAAATTTTGAACCAAAAAATGGAATAGTAAATTTTTGTAACCAAAAAACAACAAATAATCAAAAAAGCAGTTCAATTTTGAAGCAAAAAGATGAATTTTTAAACAACACGATTAATCTTCGACTGAAAAGACGAATTTGAAAGCAAAATATATAAATTTTCAATAGCTACATTTTGAGTTAAAAATAATTAGTTTTCAACAACAAAAAACGAATTTTTCAACAGAGTAGTTCAATTTTAAACTAAACCCAGATAGCACATAAATTCGGTGAACATTTCCTAAAACCGGCAATGCAATATTCAAAATATTGTATTGAAAGATTAAGGTAAGGTTTGTTCAACAACGAAAAAATTTCTGTCGGAGAATATTGCACGAGGACAGTTTGGAAGATTTATTTAACTTAATTCGACGCGCAGTAGTATTCTATGACATCTTCAGGTGCGCATAAGTTTTTTTTGTACCTCCTGAAATATCTCAGAACATGTGTACCATGATTATTTCCCATATCCTTAAAAAATTAAAAATTAATAAAAAATTCAACATTTTTTTTGGTTTAATTTTTCTTTGTAAATATGGAAAATAATTATAGTTAGTATGTTCCACGTTATCCCACGAGAGTAAAAAAACTATTGCGCAGCCGTAGATACCATAGAACAGTACGGCGCATCGTTAAATAAATCTTCCAAACTGTCCTGAACATTACCGTGCAACCGTAACAAGCGTACATTTTCTTTGTTGAGCCGTATAGGGATTTACGGTTCTCCACCAAATTTGTTGTGATACCTGGGAAGAAATGAATTTTTAACAATGAAGTTAAATTTTTTACCGAACAAGATCAATTTCTAACCAAGAAAGGAATAGTTAAATTTTCAGATAAATAAAAAAGGAATTTCCAACAACAACAAAAACGAATTTTCAACAAAATAGTAGAATTTTATAGCATGGAGAATAGACATAAGGAGACCAAAGTCCTGTGCATTGACTTCACCAAAAACGAGCATTTTTCTGTCGGATGTACAATAACGCATCGAAATGCTAGATCTTCTCGAGTGCGGCGCTAGTGCGGTACGCGTAAAGATGGCCGCCGTCATGGTCCGTGTAAATATAACCTCAAGGCTCAAGCATAAATACAAAATTCCTAAATCATTTAAACAATTTGTTGAGTCATGTATTCAAAAGGAAACCTTTGGTGCATTTTAAACTGATGAAAAATTCAATATTTATTAAATATAATAATCCTGATTTTCACGTTGAAATCAAAATCTTAATTATTCTCTATTTAAATGTTTATAACGCAAAGGTTATATTAATTCGTTAGCGCAATTATTCAAAAGTACCTATCTCGTCCATTGCAGGATCTCTACAGTTACACACACACACACACTTCAAAAAAAGATGTTTCGCGGTGGATACAATTATTTAAATTATTCAGCTCTTGTTTTATGTCAATGACAATTTACCTCTGTAAATCACATATTACAATCGTGAATAATTCAAAATCTGTCAATGTCAACAAAACAAAAACAGCCGCCGCTCAATACGCGTGCGACACTAGCGCCTGGCACAGGAACGGGAAGTATTGTAAACATTATCATACAACAAAAATTTGCTCATTTTCGGTTACACTACTTTGGTCTCCTTATGTCTATTCTCCGTGGCAGATAGACTCATATTGAATGGAGGCGTCGAGTTAACTTTAAAAACAAAGAAATGAATTTTCAACCAATAGAATGATTTTTCAACCAAGAAGATTAATTTTATAACAAAAAAGTCAAGTTTTCAACATAATATAATACACAAATTTTCAACTAATGATGATAAATTTTAAACCAAAAAATGGAATAGTAAAATGTTTAACAAAAAAATGTATTTTCCAAAAATAGTTCAATTTTCGACAAAAAAAAATGAATTTTCAAACAATAAGATTAATTGTCTACTAAAAAGACGAATTTTGAAGTAAAATACGTGAAAACATTTTCAACCAAAAATGGAATAGAGAATGACTTTCTACAAAGAAGACAAATTTTCAACAAATTGAAAGAACTTTTAACTGAAAAAGTTAACTTTCCGACAAAGAGAAGATAATTTTTATGATAATTTTTATAAAATTAGGTAACTTCTAAGCCAAAGAAATGAATTTTCAACCAAAATGCTGATTTTGTAACCAAGAAGAATAATTTTCTAACAGATAAGTAGAATTTGGAACGAAATACATGAATTTTAAATTAAAAAAGATGAATTTTTAGCCGAAAATGGAATAGTACAACTTTCTGTTCAATTTTCAATTAAAAAGAATTTTTAGTCAAGGAAGAAAACAAATTTAAACCAAATTGTTCAATGTGCATTGCCAAAAAACAAATCATCTACAAAACAGTTGAATTTTTAATTCAAAATTATAACATTTATTCATTTTTGTTCAATAAAAGACATGAAAAATTGAAAATCATTTTAATTTGTTACGTTCTTTAAATAGACAATAATGTCATTTTTGTAAAATTCAGAACTAAGCAAGAAAAACTGACCAGTACTTGATATATTAAACTTCATCTTTTTAAATTGAATGACCTACACTTTTACTTTATTTTATGAATAACCAATAAACTTTAATTATTAATTGGTAGGAATAAAAGCAATTTTGCATGTATTCAATTTGAATTTTCGCGGAACCCTGTCTAAAGCAGCTAGCGCTCTCTGTTAGCGGGGAAAGTCCCTATTTCTATATCGATACCGACTTTCGCCATCAGAATCCGCTAATTTCGAAAACGTTTTGATGACGCGTTTTTATTTACTAATATTCAACGAGGTTTGTTCAAATTCGAAACTAATAGCTAAAAGCTCACTTCAAAAAATTAACGATTTTATATACATATTTTCTTAATATATTCATCCAATTTGTCTAATTTATCCTATCATAATGAAAAAGATAGTCGCTTAGGATCCAAATTAAAATTTTTTTCTGAATACTTAAGAAGAAAGTGCAATTTAAGGATATTATTGGAAATGTCACAAGTGTACTAAGTTATAAATGTGAGATTATAAACATAAATACCGTTTAGGAACTTTCCCTGCGATTTTCGATAGACTTTAAAAACGTTGAAACCGAATCAAACATCGTTTGATATAAAAATTTAAAGAATCCGCCATAACTGAACACTTCCGTTTTGCAAATGGTGGTAGGACATCCGGATTTTTTGCAAACGCCTTTTTCGTTGAAATTTACAGGATTCCGTAAAGGTAGTTTTCCGAGATTTGAAACGGGACTTTTTGGAAAGTAAAGTCGGAAACCTTATCGAAGGCATCACATCTGTCTCTAGTTTCAAGTTTCTCATCCATAAAGCTGTTTTCCTCCAATTACCGGCAGTCATTACAAAGATCTTGTGATGAGGGGTTCTTTGTTCCGCGAGGATAGGCGGTAAAGTTTTAATTCGGTTGACAGAATGCCGGTTAAAGTCGATGTTGTGCCACCACCACCCGCGAATTCAAAGCAACCGGGTGTTACTAAATCTCTGCTTTACAATGGCTCGAGGTTTCAAGGATCCCAAAAGTCCAAGGGCAATAGTTACGAGGTGGAAGTCGTTTTGCAGGTTAGCTTTTTCCTCTATACAAATTACGCATTAAATATTCTTGATCTTTTTCACCTTACTTTCCATGCTGACAGTTCTTTTCAAATCCATCCAAATTACGTTGATTACAGTTTTTATTCTCAAACTGAGTCGTTTTTCGACCAATCTGGCATTAACCTACAAAAATCGCGTCTGTTACGTCTGTATAGTAAACTCGTATTTCGCGCATTTTGTAGATAAAATTTCATAATTTAATAAATTCAGTTGATGAAATGATTTCCGGTACATCTAGAATTTTTCAAGTCCTAGAAGAACATCTTAAACATTGTTGGTACTTTGTATTTGATGAAATACTCGGAATGCATTGTGGAGTAAATATTTTTGACGTGTCTTATTCTTGCGCATTTACGGTAAATTAGATGTTGGAAATGTTTGAATTATCAGAAAAAGAGTTTAAAACGTAGGACTTCGAAAATAGATCAGTAGACAAGGAAGACTCTATGAATTCTGAAATAAAAGAAGTTTTAGTAGAGATTTTGTCGGATCTCAGTCATGTTTGTGTTCAGGATAGAATAGAAAATTTTATTTAATCAGAAAAAAAAGACGAAAATTTTCTTATTTTTTATCTTACAGCGGGGCTACTTTAAACCATTCTTATCTTGATTGTCAATAATTGCTTTATCTCTCAATAATTTTCTTTTGGTTAATCTCATTTTAGAATTAATTCAAATTTATATATTCAGGGTGTCTACCGTACCTGGAAAACCTTGAGTTGTCAAGGAATTTTTTCGACATCGTGCTTAATTTTTTTTTCGAATTACTATTTAAAATTGAATAACAGTGATTCTTTATTTGTAAAAGTAGCTTTATTTTACTACTGTATTTAATAATTTTGTTGAACAATCGTTTTTTTGTTTGTTTTAAATTAATTTTTTTAACTGAAAATTTAATTATTTTTTTTTTGTTGAAAATTGATTGCTTTTAGTTGAACATTCATGTATCTGATTGGAAATTCATGTGTTTCATTGAAAATTCGTTCTTTTTGGTAGAAAATTAATCTTTCTTAGTTGAAAATTTAATTTATGTTGAAATATCGTCTTTTTTTGTTGAATTCAACTGTTTCCGATCGAAAATATAAAAAAAAATTGGTTGAAACGTCAACTACTACATTTTTCGTTTCGAATTAATCTTTTTTGGACTACAAATTTAATTATTTGGTTGAAAGTCGAACTTTTTGTTAAAAATTTATTTTTTTGGCTTTTAACTGAAAACGTAACTATTCCATCATTTTGGTTGAAAATTCATCTCTTTGTTGAACATAATTTTTTTTTTTTTACTAAAAATGTATTCAATTTTTGGTTGACAATTTAGTTTTTTTAGTTGAAATGTCATGTATTTTGTTGAAAATTTGTATTTTTCGGTAGAAATTAACCTTCTTGGCTGAAAATATATCTTTTTGGTTTAAACTTCAACTACTATGTTGAAAATTCATGTATTTTGTTCAAAAATCGTATCTTTATTGGTAAAAATTAATCTTCTTGTTTGACATCTTTTTGGTTGTAAGTTCAAGCATTTCAGTTAAATATTCATCATGTTAAAAATGCAATATTTTTACTTGACATGTTAGGAATTTGAAGTGGTTTTAATTGAATTCAATATCGTAGCCACATTAAATTCACATAAATATGCACTGCATTTTAAGTATTAGATGGTAAAATAAAAATTGGTTTGAATTATCATTCAAATTCATAGACTTTAGAGACAAATACAAGAAATTATTATTTATGTTTTTAGTATTATTTAATCACTTCATTAACCGATGGGGCTAATATATTTAAGGATATCTTGTAATAAAATTTGGCCAACCTTTCTAAATTAAACGTATTAGTTGAATCTCTGAAATTGAAAATAACATTATTCATAGTAAATACGCGAAACTTCATACATACTTCGAGTCAATTGTTTTAAAAAATGCGAAATCTTTGAATAGCTTCGTACTATGAACAATTATACCTTGAAGAAAACCCGGAATTGTCACAGATTTTTTCTCCATGATTTGAGTAGACACTCTGTAAGCTTCTTTTACAATTCTTGTGTGTAAAAATGTTTCAGCATGTGGATGAGGAAAACAGTTACCTGTGTGGATATCTTAAGATAAAAGGTTTAACTGAGGAATTTCCAACGCTAACAACATTTTTTGACGGAGAAATTATTTCTAAAAAATATCCGTTTTTAACGCGAAAATGGGACGCGGACGAAGATGTCGATAAAAAACATTGGGTAAGCAACTTTATTCGTCTTTACTGTTCACAAATTTAATTCAAAATTCAAGTTATCATGTTTTCTACAAACGATTTTTATTGCAGCTAAAATTTGAATCCTTTAGTCAATATGGAAAAACTTTTAATTCCGATACTTTCGACTACGAAGCGTTGAAAGGAACGGATTTTGTCTTCATGAGGTGGAAGGAACACTTTCTCGTCCCAGATCATAAAATCACCGACATAAATGGAGCCTCTTTTGCCGGCTTTTATTACATTTGTTTCCAAAAATCCGCAGCTTCTATTGAGGGTTATTATTATCATCGCAACTCGGAATGGTGAGTTTACTCTTTCAATAAAATGATGAAAATAATGTTAGAGTGTCAGATTACACAAAAGTTTATGATTTTGTCTGATTTCTTGAAATCGTCGAGAAAATTATGCAATCCCTTCACATAAAGTGAATAAACTGGAGAGTATATCTCAATTTAAAAATTGGCTGCGCTTGGCAAATTTCCAGACTAACGTTGCAAGCTTTGCTCTGCTCAAAATAAAATATTAATAAAGCTACAGGTACATGCTTGTGCCAAGATTTGTCAATTTAGGACCCTGTCTTCCTATATAGTTTTATAGATATCAGAAATTTTGATCTTCAAGGACACATACACTTAAAAACTTTTTCCTCTTTAAATATACGATATTTGAAATTGCAATATTTGAATTATGCGGGAAATTTTCTGTAATTAGTAATTGCGTGTAAGAACTATAAAAACTATTCTTCGTTTTGCGTCTGCCAAATTATTCTATTAAAAATATGCTACAGCCTTTTTCAAATTTAAATTTGAAATGTTATTAATTAATCTTTATAATTAAAAATCAATTTTTGGTTCGTCTATGAAAATAGTAAAATGCATCTGCATAATATTAAAGCTCTTAAATAAATTATTTATGAATGTACTATATAAGTGCAACAATTTTTTTTGTGCTGAAAACTAGTTCATTAAAAAGAAACACTCTCAACAAAAGCATGTACCTAAAGTTCTGAACGTTAAAATGAACGAAATATTTTTTTCTCAATTCTATTTTATCTATAAATATTATTCCAACTGCAATTTATAATAATGCAATAGAAATTGTCCTTTAAATTTATTATTTGCAATATGAATGAATGGATATTTTAGCACTGTTTCTAGCTTACAAAACCATCAGTTAAAAAATTCGTTTATTTGAACGTTATGAACTTACAAGTACATAAAAAAAGCTTGATGCTGCAACATTTTTAAAAATGTTGAAAATGTGAAAATTAAAAAAATTGAATATTTGCAGGTTGGTTGCTGGACCGGAATTTTTTTTAGACAAATCTTACAAATTTTTAAAAGAAAAATCTATCCAATCGGTTAAAGTATCACAAATTTTATATACAATGATATAATGCAATTCAAAATAGGTTTAGTTTCAAATATTCTTTCAATGTTAAATTCAGTTCTTAACTTTTTCAATTATGAAATTAAGTTACAATGTGTAATTGTAAAATCTTTTACTTTAAAGATTTTTCATCTTAGGTCTTCGCTTCTAAGCGTGCGTTTTTAATTTAAAGGATTTAAAATGCAGTTTTGAAGGCTTAAAAATTAAAAGCGTTAGAAATTGAAAATTATTGATAAAAACTTTTTAATTTGAGGAACTTTGAATATAAATTGATTAATAATTTTTTTAATTTGTAATTCGAGTATTGAAAGTTTAAGAATAATTGATTTAACAATACGTTTTTATATCGAATGAGCAATTATAAATCGAATATTCAAACTTAAACAATTAAAACTGAATATTTTGAAATAGAAAGTTTTGTATCATTAAAATTTCAGAGTGCTGAACGTAAACTTTCAAAATTACAATTTTAATTGTTCTATTAAAAGTTTTTTTAATTTTTAAGTGAAAATGCTGAATTTGAACAATGATCAATTTGAAACAAATAACAATACTTTAGCTTATAATTTAAAAAGTACAAGGCTTAAAAACATTTTAAAATTATATAATTTTGAACATTAAACAAATTTATTGATTCATTCTTCAATGTGGAGCATGAAAATGAGAATGCGCATTTATATATATTTTTTACCAGAAATCTTTAATGTGTTCAATCTATAAAAGTTTAAAAATGGGTATTTCCCAGTTTAACGGCATTTAATTTAAGATTGTTAATTTGAAATGTTTTGAAAGCTTTTATTTTATATGTGTAAATTATTGAGCGTTTAAATAAATGAAATATCTCGATTAAAAATTGGTTTACTTTTCACTTTGAGTGGAACGCTTAACAATGTTCGAATGTTCTAATTTCAATAACCGTGAACAATTTCCGTGAACCGGAAAACGACCGGGAATTTTTTACTCGATTGAAACAGATGTCCTGATTTTTTAAATGTAAAATATTTATGTTGCTTAAACTTGTACTTTTTTATTTGAGTTAAAAGCATTAAAGAGTGTAGTTTCAAGTTTACATTTAAAATATTAATTACAGTAAGGAAGAAATGATTAATCTTGAGCATAAATATTTAATTATGCTTATAAGTATCACAGTTTAGTTATATAATGATGGAATTTTTAAAAGAGAAAATTTGCTTGATTATGAAAACGATTTTAAACGTATAAAAGTGTTTACTTAACATTTTTTAATCTTCTCGGACTTTTTTATATCGTTATGAATGGATAGCCAATTTAAAAAGTATAACATTCCTCATAAAAAGATTGTTTCTTTTCTACATGTAAAAATAAATGTTTTTTCCTGCATTTTCCTCATTTTTCGTGAATAAAGATTTGTAAGATTTCCCTTTTTTGAAGTCCTTTTACGCTGTGATATCTGTAATAAGTATTATATTCAAATAATCATTAAAAATACAACATTGTAAAGTATTATTTTTTGCAGGTATCAATCTCTAAATTTAACACATGTACCAGAGCACAGCATACAGATCTACGAGTTCAGGTGAAAGCGAAATCTGCTGCTCAATTTTATTGACCCTCCAATGTTTCTAGACTCATCGCCCCATCAGACACAGGTCTCATAAAAGATCCCGTTTATAGATCACATAGACCTATTGCTATCGCCCAATTAGCGCTGATTTTTTTCTACTATGGAACGATTGTGATGCGGTAAAGAAAATCTCGTTTTATCGGATGACGCACGAGCATTCACGAATTTTGAGTGGATTAGGTGCGCGAATTTTAAGATTCCATATTGGAGGCAAAGACGGTATGTTATTGATGCGATAGTGATGGCGAACCGAGTGCCTCGACGAGTGATACGCTAGCTAATTAACGACTATACAAATATTTGCTGTAAAGAGTTTTATCTGAATACATTAATTGATATTTTTTATCAATTCCAATTATCGCTGTTGACTCTTAATGCTGCATTCTGCATTTCAGTTGAAGATGCATGTGTGACTTTTGTGCTAAAGTCGAATTTAATATCAAAGATCAACTCCCGCGAGGAAAAACATTCATTTACGCGCTATTTGTGTTATGGAATTTTCATTACCATTTGAGAAATAATTGTTACCGGCTTTCAAATAATTGAGTTTAGTTAGATGCTTTCTTAAATTACCTGGCAAAAAAAAAAAAAAAGATTGCAGTGAAAGATTGAAGTGAGGCAAAACTTTACGAGATATTTTTGTAAATAATAATAGTTTTGCGAACGCTGCATGATAGTAAGATTTTATCTCTGATGCAAGTATAATCCTACATTGTGCAATGATAGATTATTATTATTAACTTTGAGGGGATGATTTATTTGTTCGAGATTTTTATCTTAAGAGCAAAGCATCCAATTTTAATTAAGCTTGTATGATACTTGACCTACCTGGTAAGAAAAGAATGTTTATTATTTTCAGGGTGTCTATTTGACCGAGATTTTTCATTTGATTGCACTACTCTCAGTATGTTCGATCACGAAACGGATAGTGAAAAAGTCTCTATCGTATTAGTATTTATCTGAAATTGTAAACACAATTGTTTCAATCAGAGAGGAAAAGAATGACGTTTTGAAATAAAAAGTATACAAAGTGGAACAGGGGGTTTTCGAAAAGAATTAAAATTCTCAGTTAGGACATGGAACTTTAAAAAAGAAGTATAATTACTAGACGGGGAAAATGATAAATTTAGCGGGAGAAAAACGGGAAATGATCGTGAATTTAAAATCATCCCTCGGGTAGACACTCTGATTTTGCAACCTCCTAGATTTTTTTATCTCTGAATTTCTAATGTAAAGAAATTAAGAGATGGTTGACTGAGCGAATTTATATGATGGATTATCTAATGTTTTTTTATCATAAAAGTAGTAATCTTAGTATCATTTTGTATTAATTTATTAATATTTAGTCATATTCATCGGGAGGTGACGGGCCAACTTCGGTCCCTCGAGTTTTAACGATCAGTTTCAATAAGAGGGCCAAAGTTATCGATAGAATTACATTATTTGACAAGAAGTTGCATATGTAATTCTCTTAACTTTTTATAAGCTTATATATTTTTTAATTTGAGAGAAAATTGGGTATCAAAAACACCTATACTCGGGCGGTTATGAGATCTGTTCATCCAATTGTAGATTTTTTAAGTGCAAGAATGCTAGTTTAAGTGAGTGAATGGTGTGTGTAAATCAAACGAGATAAAGAGGAAGCTCTAGGCATTAGTGATTTTGAAGAGAAAGATGGTCAGATGGAGAAAAAACTGTGTAACCTTAATGTTATTCAATGAGAAATTTGAAGAAGAAAACTTTAAACATGAAAATTCGTTTTTCAATTTTTAATCGTATGCACTCGAAACTTATGTCTTTAAAATTTAATTGTCTTCGAAAAACAAAGTAAAATATTTCTCATTAGATTTTCAAATAGATTTAACGTTACTATATTAACAGTTGAACATAATGAATTTTAATTTCTTTCTAATTTAACTAGTTACAATATCTTCCATGTGTAAAATGGTTATTTGAATCTTGCAATATTTAAGGTAGTTTTTCTTTTCAACGAATACGTAATCGTTAAGATTTACACAGAATTATAAAATACATTCAATTTTAAGCCGGCTATATTTAAGATTTTACAAACGATAGTGTACTTAGTCTCTCTACTTTTAAGTGGATAAAGCATATTATATTCTATTATTGTGTAATAATGAATTCAGACTTAATTTCTAAACGAGATTATCTTTAATTAGAAACGATGGAACAAAGTGTTGATTTTATTATTAAGAACAATAAAAATTGACTCATTTGAATTCATTATTAACTGAAGATGCATGAAGTATTTTTTTAGTCTATTCTTAAGAATATGTATCATAATCTTCCATAATTTTAACGACTTTCTTTCAAGCAGTTGCGGAACAAAATCTTTGGATCAGAGCTTCGAAATCTGAAATTGCAAGTTTCTAATTAGGTACAAAATTGTTTGCACCTGTTTAACAGAGAATTTTTTTCTTGCTTCTGAGACGATACAAAAATCTATAAACTTAGGTATATGTATCGAAGAAGACAAGAATAAGAGACAGAACTGGAATAACTTTTTTTTTATGATGTACCAAATGCGTGGATTTTTATTTTGGTAATTGGTTTCTGGATTAATAAATCCTTTTTATTTGATCAAGATTTTGGTTCTTGAACTTTACAAATTGCTCGCGATTCTGGAAGTATGCATCTTTTTTTTTTCTTCAATTTTTGGTGCATATATAGTAATATAAAAAAAAACTAGCGTGCTTAGTGATTGCATAGCCGTATTATTACGTAAAAAATGTACAAGTAGAAAGTATTTTTATTAGGATGGAACAAAAGTTATTTTTATTTATTTTTTGCAATATTTAAACATTTTTGTACTTATATTTTTATTTTTTTTTCTTATCTTATTAGGTTTTGTTATTGGGTCTGAATAAATTGAAATTAAATGAATGTGATTAGATATAAATTACATTCTTGCTCCATCCTGATTCTGATCTTTCGACTATTGCTTTCTTAGTTATTAATTTAACTGAAACTAGTGCATGTAAAAGTTAAGTGTCTACGTTATACTCGTGTCTGTGATTCTTTAATTTAAAGATTAAAAAGGAACGAACTATAAGGTTTGATAAGTGGCATTTAATAATAGATTTATAATTATTCAGACCATTTGTCAAATAGTGCTTATAAAACAACCGATAGTAATAACAAAACGGACGAAAAGGATTTTATATTGCATAACTGTCGATATGTTGTGGTACTTCACAAATGCTAAAAAGGCCTAATGGCCGAATTTATGTACATTTGAGTAACTGAAATAACATTTAATAAAAAGATTTCGTGAAAAATAAATTCGTTTTTATTCCAATCTCCGGTTTTCTCTAATAATCAAAAGATCCATGGCTTTAAATTTAGGAATATAAGAATTGATCTAAAAAAAATTGTAGAGTACATCTTGTATTTTAGAAGAAAATGCTAAACGATCGACTCTTGGCCTTTGTTTGTAATTAAATGTTGATCATCAATTTTATTTAAAGAGTTCGATTTTTTTCCTTTCCTTCCAACTCGCTTTAGCGTTAAACGTTTTGTTTTGTTGATTCTTTTGCTTCTTCTTGGTCCGGCTGTTAGACTACTTATGATTTTCTCCTCAGTTACACTTCCCTGGATAAAATATATGTATTTTTTAATATCAGATTTTTATTTGTTCGATTTCTCTTTAATTTACCAAAACGTTGGAGCAGATTTGACAAAAACATTTCGTAGAGTCCATTGATGAACAGTTTGTTCCATTGAATATAGCATTAAAACCTAAGAACTTTGTGTCGAAGTTGATTTTGGCTTTCATTAAATCTGTGAATGAACGATGCACGTCGGATACAGTGTCTTGACGATTTTTTGTACTTCTCCCTGTACTCAGTAGGTTTTGGTCTTCTAGGAAGGAAAGATCGAGTTGATCCACAACTCGATTTAATTTTGGCTCATTAGCTTGCAAACTTGAACTTTGGTTTGAAATTGTTAACGTTTCTTTTAACTGTGGCGGTGCTTCTCCTTTTAAAAGTGCTGTCGACGTTTAAACAATTTTAGCATACTCAAAGGAAATGTTTTTGAAGAGAGAAACAGGGAAAGGTGAGAAAATATACTTTTTTGTATCTGCTATATTGAAATTCATCGAATCATTTTAGCAGAGTCAAAAAATTGTATTTTGTCGTACAAAAAAACGTTTTTAAAAATACGATTTTTTTATAATAACAAAATAATTACATGTTTCTTTGGTTCAAACTTTCGAAATTTCAAATTTAACATGTACAACTTTGAAAGAGCATTTTTTTATAGTTTCAAAAAAAAGTAAAATGCAGAACGTATTAACTGATTTCAAATTGTGTTTCTTTTTGTTCGCCTCAAATGATTTGATTAATTTCAGCATTTTCACTTCTCCCTAATCTGCATATCTAAAAAGCTTCAAGGATAATGAACAAATTTCAAATATTGCTAAGACAATTATAGCAGACAAAAATATACCTAAAAAACCAAATGTTCAGGAAATATAATTCTTTAGTTCTTAATATTTAATTTTGAAATTTCGCAATTTGTATGATTTTATTAACTGTTAATCATTTGTGAAAGGATGTTGTTTTAAATTGTTCATGTCTAATGACTTTCCAATTGAAAATTTTCAATTTTGAACACAATTTAAAATTTTTGAACTGTTCAAAAGGCTTGGCTTAACATTACTCTATTTTAAAAAGCCTTCAAATTTAAAATGGTTTGGTTCTGAACTCCTAATCTCTAATTTTGAAAATTTGTTAAGTTATTAAACCAGATACGTTAGATTAAAAATGGTTGAAGTTCTGAAAGCTTTAAAGTTACAATTATTTATTGTTGAATATTTCAATTTCGACAGTCAGAATTTTACATTGTTCAATTTTAAGTTAATTACTTTTTGAATGGTTCAGATTCAAAATTTCGCAAATTGTAATTATATTCGTTTTTTCAAGCAATTCAAATATAGTATTTCATTTCGAATCTCATAAATCTTTTACAACTTTTCATTTCAACCATTTTAAATTAAATGTCGTTTAAATGCAACATTTTTTTTTAACTTTTATAAATTCTACTGATCCAATATTTAAAAATATATAAATCTACGCTATCATTTTCAATGAATCAGAAAATTTGTAAATTTCCAAAATTATATAATTTTAAGCAATTTCAAGTTAGATACATTAAAAATTGAGAGATTACAAATTTGGTTCGAAACTGAATACTTTTTAAATTGCAAGTGTCTACACGTGGCAAAAAATCCGACTATTTGTACCGCAATTTCGGTACAAATAGCACTTTTTCCAGCTATCCCTATTTGCACCGAAATTTCGGTACACGTAGCCACAGTTTTTAAAATTTGAAGTTAAATTATTATAAATTTAATTCATTTCAAATTAATAATTGTTCAGTTATTTGTAGGGGAGTCCACCCTACAGTAGATAATCAGTAATTAAAATTACTAATGGTGTTAAATAATAATTAATTTAATCTAATTAATAGTTAAGACAATACATGTTAACATATTAAAATTATAACCGATTATTTTACTTATATTTGTGCTTATAATTAAGGATTATCTACCGTAGGGTGGTCTCCCCTACATCAAAATTTGTTTTCAAATCTTTTTACATATTCAAAATATACATACATTTCAAAATGAAAAATCACTTTAAATTTTCCCAGGAATCTTGAGAACATTCCTGAAAAAGTTTCCAAATCTTCAAAAATCTACATTTTTTGAAATCTTCAAATTTTAAATAATTTTTGAAATTTTTTCAAAAGTTCTATCTTTGAAAATGAATCGAATTTTTCTAAAACTTTCAATAAATCCTGCAAAATTAAAAAAATTGCCTTAAAATCATCCAGATTATTTTTTTAGAATTTTCAAAATCCTTTTAAAAATAATTTTTCAAAATAAAAAATAATTTTCAATTTTCCTAGGAAGCTTAAAAAAAATATTCACTTAGAACCTTTCAAAATGTTTAAAAAGCTTCTAAATATTTTTGTTCCAAATCTTCATTTTGTTTAAAATTTGTTGAAGTCTCTTCAAGTTTTTAGTTATTTTTGAATCTTTTAAGAACTTTTAAATATCTCTTCAACTTACTCTAATTTTTTCTAAATATATGATTGTTAAATTGTTATTTATTCAACAAAATTTGTTTTGAAATATTTTTAAATATTCTATTAAAATTAATTTTTCAAAATAAAAAAACATTAAAAATTTTCCCAGGAATCTTACGAAATTTTTTTGATTATCTTAAAACCTATTAAAATTCGTAAAAAGGTTCAAAATTTTATTTAGAAATCTTCAAAAATCTATATTTTGTTCAAACAATTTTTGAAATCTTTTCAAGTTTTAAATTAAGTTTGAATCTTTTTAAAACTTCTAAATATCTCTTAAACTTATTCCAATTTTTCCTAAATGAACCATTGTTCAAATATTGTTTATACATAAAAATTCAACAATTTCATTAATAAATACAAAATTTTCAAATACACAGAACAATTTAAATTGAAACGTTCGAAGATTAATTTAGCTCTCTGATATTTTAAAGATTCAAGGCTTTCTGTTTCAAACAGTTTTGAATATTTGATTTATAATTGCACGTTTTAAATAAACACTAAAACATTTATGAGTATTAAAAAACTGTTATTTTTCTTAATTAAAACTTTTCCAATTGAATTGGTTGAAAATGGAATATTTTAGACAAACAAAAATTGAATGGGATTTGAAATTAAATAAAAGAGTTTTATTATGATTCCATTAATATGAAAGTATTTAAAAATTGAAAATAGTTTATAAAGTTTCAATCAGACATTTACATTTTTGTTTAAATACTAAGACTTTCGAATTGAAACAATTCCTTACGTTCAAGTCTGTAAATTGTTTAATTTTGAATACTCTGAACTACAGTTTAGTTTTAAAAATCATTAATTAATTTATAATTGCAGTTGAGCAACTTCAAACCTTTTTTGTCGACAAATTTCAATTTCAAACGCTAATAATTTTTGATTCCTGAGTCTTCAAAACTGCATTTTTAAATTGTTTAAATTGAAAATGGACCCTTGAAAATGAAGACCTAAAATGGAAAATTTTCATAGCAATATATAGTAGAATTACACATTGTAATCTGAATGATTTCATAATTTAAACTTATTTTAAATTGCATTATATCATGTGATATGGAATTTATGATATTTCAAGTAATCGTATATAGATTTCCTTCTAAAAATTTGTAAAATTCACGGTAAAAAAATAAATTCACTGACACTTTCCTGTTTTTTCCAGTCTCAAAAAATTGCCGCTCATTTCCCGGTCAGCGGCTACCTTGATTTATTATAAAAATACAGAAAGGACTTTTTAAAAAACTTTCTTACCTAAGAAATATGACAAATGTTCAGTGAACATTTTGTTGGTAGTGAGTAAAGTTTGAAACGCTTCATCTAAATCTTTGTCTGGAAAATAGGTCCGAGCCACAACAGATGTTTGCCATGAAGCTTGATTTTCTGACTTAAAATCCACCATTCTCCACTGTTTTCTAGAAACCGTAGCTTTCAATTCCATGCTACAATCTTCCAAAAGTCTATTTATCGACCTCGTTAAATTCGAAACCTCGTCCATTAGATGCGGCACATCTCTGGGAGTACCTTCACCCGCCGTCATTGGCGGCATTCTTTCACCGCCCTCATTAGAAAATCCTCTTTCGATGAAAGACATTCTGATAATATTATATACAAATATAAACTACAAAAATCAACGATCAAAAACTCCAAAATTGACGTGAAGTTATCTTTTGTCTTAGAAATAAAAGAACAGCGGATTAAATAAATACGAAAACTTTGCTTTTGCGAAATCTGGTAATTATTATTATTTGAATTATGTATTATTATTGTAAATAAATATTACACGTATATTTTGATGTTATTATACAGATCTTTTGCTCTTACAGCGTAACTCTTAAATCTGTAATGTAAGTTTGTTATGTAACGCGTGCACGGTTTTCTTTTTGCCAAAAAACAAGTTACCACTGTCTACAGAAAACAATCAGTTTCTCTGAGAGCTTTACGAGCTAGCACATTGAGAGAAGGCTGAATCGTAATTTGCAGTAAAATAATTAAGTTACTTTTTACAAGATATACAAAAATAGGTTTCGTCTTACGTCCAAAGATTAAACATCGATATTATAAGCTTCTACGAAACTTGAACGTTCTCCAGTGTCACTAAAATCAACGTCTTCTAGAAAAAAAAATTAATTTAAAAAAAAAATCATCTTCGTATCCACAGGTCTGAATTTTGCGATCTAAGCATTCTAAGCGATTTTACTACGAGTCTCCGAGAAATCGGAGATAATTAAGCTGCTGTGTTCGAACTTTTATTTTTAACGGAATTAGGACGGCTGAGTAAAAGATTGCACTCTTTTTTTATAGCGTAAGTTGATTTCGGACCGATAACGAAGACTTTACACCAAAGGCGATAAAGTATTCGTCAAAAATTAACTCGCTCTAAGTAGTTAACACTTTACTTATCATTAGATAACAATTTTGGTAATGGATAATCAATGAAGATCCACAAATCTTTGTCCTAAGGTTGAAAAAAATTATGTTACAAGAACATGACATTTTTTTTGAAACTGGAATAAACTGCATTGATTTTAACCAACAAGATCAACTGTTTCCATGATCATCAGAGAGGAAGACTGAAAAATTGAGAAAATATCATTGATTTTCGATATCAACTTGGATTAATTTAAAGAAGTTAAACTTGCGTTATAAGTACTGTCTGTAAACATAAAAGGTGCACCAAAAATAGTGCAGATCACAAGAAATTCGTTTGTGGCGTTCTATAAATGAAAAGCACAACTGAAAGTATGTCATATTCTTGTAATCTTTGAAGAAAAACGACGCTGCATAGAGAGAATGGTTCGATCACCTGGTTTTGTATGAAAGATCAGTTTGATTTTACCCTCAGGATATCGAGCACGAGTTGCGTCCAACGCAATTTGTACGCGAGTCGGTTATGCTTCCGGGCGAACTGCCGGGGGTAGACAAACCATTATGATTTGTTTTAACAAATCTGAGTTTCCGGTGATGCGAACTCAAACTCGCACGAGGGCACATGGGTCGGTTTCCGTTATATCGAGGTTGAGAGGTCGTCGTCATTGCGTAAGACTTCAAATGAGACTTGATCGACGAGGGTAAAGGTAGTTGATCGATACCATAGACCGTTGTTCGGGCTACGATGGCTCGACAGGCAAGCTCTTGAAGACTCAGAACTATAAGAAAAAAAAAATTATCACACTAAAATCAAAAATGCAGGCTTAACTTACTTTTCAGATCAAAAATAGTGTCTATAGTGGCATGAGTTAACAAAAAATTAACTGGTCATCACACGACCTCGATGGGTGCGAATAAGACTATGCCATATGTAATTTGGTTTTGGCATTAAAAAGACGTAGACGTTCATTTTTTACATTGTTCAGACGTCTATACTCTTGATCCCCGAGAGAAGGCTCTACAGACGCGCATGGGGGTTGTCGTTTCTTGGCAGAGGAGTGTCCTTACCCTTTTTTTACACGTAGTTTCTTCATTTTTCTTCTCATTGGTCCCTTGGTCCCAGTTTATTATTTATCACCTTCTTTGGGTCCCTTTCTCAAATTGTTTGGAGGATTTTTACCAGATGTTAGCCGCAAAAGAAAAGGACCTCACCGCGCGCAGGTCTCGAGTTACAAGAGACAACGGTAAATTGAAAAGTTAAAAATGAATAATTCTGTAATAACCCACTTGTAAGTAATAAATTTCGAAATTACGAATTTTTCCGATTCCAACGACACGTAATTTGTCCATACAGGTTAAAAATTGGAGAACTAATCAATATTAAGTTGAATATTGAGCTGAAGTTTCTTCAAATTTTTAACTTTTCTTGGCAAGTCATCTATCATTGAAATCGGAAAATTCGCAGATGCTGATTATATTTTCAAACCGCTGGTTGCAAAAATACAAGTTTTTAAATCTCCTTACTTTGACTTGTCTGTGAAGCTCACCCAAACCGAGGTCAGTGAACAAACAGAAAAGTAGTAGAAAAAATAAAGTCCACTGCCGACCCGTGTCGTAAATCAATCTAGAAAAGAGTTTTTCATGAAGTTGAAGGACTTCGCTTCAGATTGGCTGAAACATCTCAAGAAATCCCGCCTTCTTTAGAAAATGTTACAATAGACTGCGCAAAGAAAACCAAAACTGGTCGTTCTGTAGGGCCTTTTCTTGGGGAACAGAGTATACGTCTTTTTAATGTCAGAACGAGTCAGAACGAAATGATGGCATAGTCTTATTAGCACCCATCGGTCTCGAAATCTCGCAATCATTGTTGTTGAAAACCTGATTGGCGGATCCAATTTTACGGATTATTATTATTCAATGTTAGGATTGATCCACATCTAAAATATTTCTTTCAAATATTCTTGGCTCATTAAATTGCATTATTTGCAAACGAGCCAAGTTTATAGTTATGTACCAGGCATTTTGAACTTGCTTTCCCTGAATTTAAAAATCTTGTTAATTTGAAGTTTTTTTTTTATTTTGAATAATTTCTAGTTTCTAGTTAATTCTATTAATCTTCTTGATCAAAAATTCAACTACCGCAAATTATACTACTCCATTTCTAGTAAAAAATTCAACTATCTTGTAGAAAAGTAGTCTTTTTGACTTAAGAAGCCAATTGTTTGGTTGAAAATTCGGCTCTTCGTGTTAAAAATTCATATTTTTAGTAGAAATTTGATCTTTTTTTTGGTTGAAAATGCACCTGTTTGCTTAGAAATTAATCTTTTTTGGTTGATGATACAACTTTTTTTTATCGAAAATTCGTATTTTTTGGTTGAATTCAACTACTTGGGATTAAAATAAAAAATAATTTTTGGTTTGTAACATCAACTATTACATTTTTTGTTCAGAATTCATCTATTTGCTCAAATTCGGCTGTTTTTGATTCAAAATCCTGATACTTTTCGTTAACAATTAATATTATATTTTTTGATCGAAAATTCAAGTTATTGGTTAGAAGTTGAACTTCTTTGTGAAAAATGCATTTCTTTTTATAGCTTCATCATTTAAGTTGAAAATTTAACTTTTTTCTTGAACATTCGTCGTTTGTTTTATAGAAAATTCGTCCTTTTGGATTGAAAATTCATGTTTGTAGTTTGAAAATTCAACTATTTGGTTAAAAATTTAACTACTTTTGAAAATTCGTCCATTGACTTGTTTGTAAATACAACTGTTTAGTTGATAATTAATGTTTTTGTTATTGGAAATTCAACTAACGGTTTAAAAATTTATCTTCGTAGTTCGACAATTAAACTATTTTGTTGAAAATTGAATTATTTTGTTAAAAAATTTAAGTATTCTGTTAAACAGCCATAATTTTTTTTTAAATTTTAACTGCTTAGTTGAAAATTTGTTTTTCTATATTGAAAATTCTTTTTTTTTTGCATTGAAAATTGATCCTTTTTGGTGGAAAAATTCTTGGCTGAAAATTCGATTGTCTTCTAAAAAATTCGTCTTTTTGGCTTGAAGATAGGGCTATTTTATTAAAAATGCAACTGTTTGTGGTTGAAGTTAATGCTTTTTGATTAAAAATTCGACCACTTGGTTGAAAATTTGTATTTTTAGGTTGGAAATTCAACTATTTTGTACAAATTCGTCTATTTTAAATTAAAGTTCAACTATTTTTTTTTTATAAATACAAATATTTAGTTAATAATGAATGTTGTTTTTAATGGAAAATTAAATTACTTGCTTGAAAATTCATCTTGGTAAGTCGACAATTAAACTATTTGGTTACAAAATTAACTATTTTGTTAAACAGTCATCGTTTTTGTTCGGAAATTCATCTTTTTTGGATTGCAAATTGATCTTTTTTAGTTTGTGGCTACAGTGAATTCTTTTTTTTGTTTGTAAATTCGACCATTTGGTTTAAAATCGTATTTTTAGTTTGAAAATTCAACTGTTTGGTTGGAAGTTTGTCTCTTTTGTTAAAAGTTTAATTATTTGGTTGTAAACACAACTATTTGTTCTAAAATGAATGTTTTTGATAAAAAATTTAAGTGTTTGGTTGGAAAATCACCTTACTTAGTTGAAAACTCATATTTTCGGGTTTAAAAGTCAACTATTTCCTTTGAACAATTGACTTGTTGACTTGAAAACTGAACTATTTCGTTGCAAGTAATCTTTTTTTGGAAAACATTCAACTATTTTTTTGAAAATGCCATATATTTTGGGCAGTGTTATATTGAAAATTTTTCGTTATTTTCCCCTATTAAAAGGATTCAAGTTGGGATTAGATGTGATATTTTACAACTGCAAAGTAGTGAAAGTGAATTCATCTCTAATTTTTCCACCAAAGGCGATGACCTATTCTAAAAAAGAGAACCGTAAAAAAGGAACTTTGAGAATGTTTCTTAAAAACATTTAAATCAAAGGAAATTATTAATTTTATTAATTGTTTTCGGATAAAAATAGTTAACAAAATTAGCTAAGCTTTCCCGCAGTCAGATTTCTTTTTCTCAATAATTTTCTATGAGATATATAACAAAATTTGAAATTTTAGTGACCTACTCTTGCATAGTTTCCCCTTAATTCCTGAAAATTACCTTTATTAGATCTCCATAACCTCTCCATGCCATTACGATGGAGTGCCATACGAGACAATTCCGAAAAACTCTCCCTGATATTGAAGTCGCAGAGGGGCGAAACTTCGAAGAAAGCCATACGATTTTTAGCAGCATAAGTTTCCGCATCTCTCTCCCACACTTGTCTTTTGAAAGCCAAGTGAAGACGGTTGCCGACCAATACCTTTGGCACACCTGGTGCATGCTGAGAAAAATAAATCAATATTGATTATAATTCTATCTAAAAAAAAAGTGGTAACAATATATCTCGCAGATCTCGCATTCATAGTTCTTGAACACCTGATTGGGTTTTCATTACTTGAAGTTGTTTTATATGAACCTTCAATTTAAGAATTAAAAATTAAAACAACAAATTATCTAATAAATTGTTGTAAATATTATACAACTTTAAGATTGATTTTCGCGTGAAATAAGTATTAAAAAAATAATAATTTCAGTATAAAATCATAAAATTAAAAAAAAATTATATTTAAAAAAATGATTGTGTTAGTTTTTTCACTGGAAATGAACATTTCCCAACAAATATCATCAAGATTACCCATTTTGAATAATTTTAGATTATGTTAGCGTTTTATACTGGAAATGGGGGTTTTTAATCACAAATTATTAGATTTCAAATTTACATTTTTAAACAGAAATCATTAGACTTTAAACGTTCATATTGTTTGGACAATTTTAGGCTACGTTATAACGTATTTATAACCAATTTTTGGTGTAAAACGATAGAGCGTTTTACATCAGAAATTGGCATTTTAAAATAAAAACCATTATAATTTGACTAAGATTCACAACCTTCAACAATTTTAGGTTACGCTAGCGCTTTAGGCCAAAAATTGGCATTTTAAAACAAAAATCATTATAATTTGAACAAAACCTGCAATTTATAATAGTTTCAGGCTATAATAACGTTTTCTACAGGAAATATGTTTCTTCAAACAAAAATCATTCTAATTTGAATAATATTTATAATCTTTTAACAATTTTGTATTAAAATAACTATGTTTCGCACACGATTGAACCCGACAAAGCTTTATATTTTAAATTTATTATTTTGTATTATGTTAGTGTTTTTGATAAAAAATTGGTATTATTAATTTAAAAAATTGTATTACAAATACGAATATCAAATTTGAACCATTTTACGTTGTTAGCGTTTCACACCAAAATTGGCATTTTAAAACGAAAAACATCATTTGAACTAAATTTAGAATATTTGAACAATTTTTGATTACGTTAGTGTTTTTCGTCCGAAATCGGTATTTTTAATAGTAAGAACATTTCAATAAAGATTCAAAAATTTTAACAATTTTAGTTTATGTTGGCGTTATACATGAAAAATTGGCATTTTAAAACAAAACTCATTATAATTTGAACAATATTTATAATCTTTTAGCAATTTTGGATTATTTTAGTACTTTTCGTCGGAAATCGGCATTTTTAATTTAAAAAAATTAGATTTTAAAAAAGATTGACAACTTTGAACAATTTTAAGTTATATTTGCAATTTTAATACAATTACGGGTTTTATTAACGTTTTTCACAGGAAATCAAGTTTTTTTTTAAAACAAAAATCATTAGAGTTTAAAGGTCCCACACCAAAAACTGGCATTTTTAAAGAAAAATTATTATAGTTTGAACAAGATATTCAATTTTTGAAAAGTTTCAGGTTATATTAACGTTTTTCACAGAAAATCGGCAGTTTCAAACAAAAATCATTACATTTTATAGGTTCATAATTTTTGAACAATTTTAAGTTACGTTAGCGTTTCACACTAAAAACTGGTATTTAAAAACCAAAATCATTAAAGTTTGAACAAGATTTGTAATTTTCGAACAATTTCTGATTATATTAACGTTTTCCACATGAAATATTTGAAAAAATCATTATAATTTAAATAATATTTAGAATCTTTTAGCAATTTTGTGTTAGTTTATATTTTTTGTTGAAAATTGGTATTTGTGTAGAAAAATGCAACGGTTTCATTGTCTATACATTGTGAAAAATGACATATATTAATTCTGAATTTAGGACATCAATTTTCATTAATTATTGTCCTTATTGCTTTTCTATTATTTTAGATAATAGATACTATGAATCACAAAAATTTGGTGTCAATATTAATTTAATATTTTAATTTAAGAATTGCGTGGGATAAAACAAAAATCGCGCGCTTGTTTGTTTTATAGTTCCTCAAAAGAGTATGCAAATTTTTTTATCACATCTATAATTTAGATTTTGTTAAGAAAGTTGATAGATTTACCTCTTCCACTTCTTTGAGCCATCTGTCGATTCCGTCGAAAGACCATTTATTAGTAATATCATAAACTAAAAGTATTCCTTGAGCTCCACGAGAATACGACCTAATAATTGTACAAAACCTTCCCTGACCCGAAGTATCCCATAATTGTAATTTCACCCTCTTTCCGTCCAGTAAAATTGTGGTCGTTTTGTAGGCTGCAACAAAGTCGTTGATTCCTTTATAAAGAATTTCATTCAATGATTACTTCACGTAAAAATACGAATAACTTCTAAATACTGTTATTTATCGGACTCCAACAAATTCTAATTCAAAGGTTTCCTTTAAAGAAACAACATTTCGGATAAAACTTCAGACTCGACAATTTTCATAACAAATTTTGGAGCATCTTCAAATAAAAACCTATATTTACCTAATAACACATTTTCAATAAATCAATAAAGGTTTGAAAATTCAAAATATTATTAGATCAATAAAAGAATAAAACTCAAATGATTCGATGCTTTAAAATGAACAAATTATTTCAATAAAAAACAAGTTTGAATATTCATAAACTACGCAGAAATAAAGTAAAATAACAATATTAGGAAACCCACCACTGCCACTGCAGAATGGAGATTCGGCTGCTCCATCATCGAGACCACTGAGGATTTCCTGTTTCCCAACATCGCTGTCTCCCACCAGGAGAAATTTCAGCAGGTAATCGTACTGCTTTTCCTGGCGAGGCTTTGGGACGTTTGCCTCTCCTGCAGCCATAATATTCTCAATTCGCATACCCTGAGCATACTGCACTCGACCCTTTGAGCGAAAATTCGCCCCAGGTTCGATCTCTTCGACGGTTCAAAAACCAATCTCGTTGGTTTGCAAATCCAAGGCTATTTTTACGAACTCATCAGTGCTTTTCTGTCCCTTTTACGACCAAAATAAATAAGTAACTCCACAAATCCACTCATGTGCACATCACTTTTAAGGAAATCATAACAAACAATCGTTGCCGCACTTTGTCAAAATCCTGATGCTACTCGTTCGAAACTTGTTTCTTTTTCAAAGTTAAAACTTCCAGCACTATTTACATTTTTTTCACTAGTGTCACTGATTGACTGAATAAAGAAAAAATGAAAGTGCGTTTAATTCGAAAGGAAAGTTTAAAGAAACAGGTTCAGGTGTCGAGTCGCGACCCCCATGAATCACTTTTGCTTTGAGAATCATGAATTATGCGATTTATGATTGTACACTCGATATTTTTTATATTACGAGTGAAGGTTCCCAGAGGGCGGTAGAAAGAGGCGCCTTTTTTAAATAAAAAATATTGTTTAATACTACTACTGTTAATAATTTTATATTAAATCCTTCCTAAATTAGAAAAATCATAAGTTTCGGCTTTTCAATATGTAAAATAATTTTTTTCAGCAACTTACGTTCAAATAAAAAATTTTAAGAACAAAAGACTAGTTGCACCATAAAGAGACAAGTCACTGTGGAGTATAAAAAATACTGGGAACCTTTGGGAAAAATCGACTTCATATTTAAATTCTACATTTTTACCAAACAATTATTTAGAGGAAAAGGGGAAGGCATTGGTAAATTGAGGGATGAGAAAACCCCTAAGTGGAAGCTTTTCTTTTTGTCCGATTTTCTTCGGGGATAACTCAAACTGAAGATTTTGGCATGCAGAATTGAGATAAAAAATAAAATTTGCTATGTTACTAATTGCTATATTAAAGCAGAGGTACAGTTTTCGTTTTTTATATCAATGGTTAAAAAAAAGATAAATAAGTAAAATTTTGTTAGAATTAAGATAAAAATGAAATTTGCTATTTTATATTTTTCTTTCGTTTTTATACTAATGGTTAAAAAACAAGAAAAGAATATTTTTCCAAAGTTAAATTTTGTTATTAAGACCCCTATGCTGCAAATTTTCTTTCAATCAGATTTTTTTCGGGAATGACTTAAATTGAAGATCGTTGGGTGTAGAATTGCGATAAAAAATAAGATTGACAGTCAGCACCGCCTCCCTTGCTCTGCACATCATCACATTCCGAGGCCACACAAAGCCGGCAGTTCGCGGAACGCAGTAAATCGATGGTCCTTATATCGGAAGTTGAGTGTAAAGATCTTGGCGTGTAGAATTCTAGATAAAAAATTATATTTGCTATATGTTACGGTTTTATTTTATTCACATTGTTGGTTAAAAAATAAGAAAAATGAGGACAATTTATTTACACTCGGACTTCAATTTTAGAAAATTCGATTTATGCGCTCCAAGAAGCACTCATGCATGAAAAACAGTACCATAGCGATAAGGAGGTGGATAACTGCGTCACTTTGCGCAGCATTGTTAAATGGCCCTGACTGTTTTTGCGTTCGAAGAGCCTCAATTGAATTCGAAGGTCAGAAACTCAGAACCAAAGCCTTGCATAAATTGAAGTCCGACTGTATTTAGACCCCTGTTCTGGAAGCTTATTTCTTGCAATCCGATTTTTTTCGCGGATTACTTAAATTGAAGATCTTGGGATACAGAATTGTGATTAAAAATAAAATTTGCTATGTTATAGTTTTATTTTTTTCACATACGTGCTTAAAAAAGAAGAAAAATGAGGAAAACATAGTTGTTTAGATCCATATACTGGAAGCTTTTCTTTAAATTTGATTCTGGGGATGACTTAAATTGAAGACCTTGGACCTTGGTTAGATTTTTCTTTTTTTGATATCAATCGTTAAAATATGAGAAAAATAAGGAAAATTTGGTTATTTAGATCCCTGTGCTGGAAGCTTTTCTTTTAATCCGAGTGTTTCGTGGATGACTCAAATTGAAGATCTTGGCATGTAGAATTGAGATGAAAAATGAAATTTGCCAACTTACATTTTTCCTTTTTTTATATCAGTGTTTAGAAAATAATAAAAATTAGGAAAATATAGTTTCTTAGTCCTGGGATTTGCTACTGCTCAGGCAAAGTCCGATACATTTCTACTTGTTTTAGGAATGAAAAAACAGTGCGTATTTATACATAATTTTTTATTCGCAATAAACTTTTAGAGATTTTCATATCTCCTTAATATGAAGTTAACAAAAATAGGAACATTTTCTGCCTTCTCTTACTGATAACTTATTTTTCAAAAATAAGAAAAACAGAGAAAAAACAACTAAAAATCTTGTTTTGATTGATCAATATTAATTTGTCTTTTAAGTGATGTTGATAACTTGTTACTTAACACTTTTTGTTCTACCTTTTCCTTGTTTGTTATCAACGGGAGAGAAGACTTGCGACCCTTTATTGTGAAAAGAAAAATAAACAATGGAGATAGAATTATAACAATGGAAGGTCCTGAGGATGTTTTTAATCATGAATACCCATCAGGAAGGGTTTTCATTTGCTTGCCGATGCGTTTTTTCCCCTTTTGCTTTTTAATTATATTTGGTGCTTTCCTAAGTGTGTGAAGTCGTTGATTCACAGGAGTTTGAGCAATTATTCCATTCTCAGGCTGGATTTGAACCTCAAGATTCGAAGGTGTAACAAACGAAACGTGCCTGTAAAACATTTTTTGCTATGTTAGATACTATAGGATTATATAATTTCCTATACAGGGTGTCCCAGACTCAAGTGTCCGGACTTATATAGCCATATAAAAATGCAAAAAATAAATAGAAAATTCCTTTTCCAAAAATCAGTTGAAGTTT
>CAKNXH010001204.1:288379-303036 GCA_932178445.1 Andricus quercusramuli
GGTTACGAAGGTGTCCTAACGGCCTCTCGGGGACACCGGACCTTAGGACACCTTCGTAACCACTAGGTGCTAAAGTGCCACGAGCACAATCACTATACAACCATAACAAATAGAAGGCTGCTTTTTGGTAGCTTTGCGGGCCGCAGGTCATTCCTGTCCCGATTGCAAAGCTGTAAATCGGTCCGGGAGGGGCCTCGACCCAGGGATCCAGAAGGCGGTGTTCTGCAGGGGCAGACCTTTTATTTCCCTAGCTTCTCGTGGGATCATAATGAACACGCCTGATAACAAAATTAGAAAAGGAGGAGGAAGGGAGGTGGTTGAGGAGTTGGGCCGTGACAGGTCTAACATTTACCTTTCCGGGTAAATTGGAAGATCCGTCAGTGGTACTCCGGCGCATGGAGGGATTCAAGCCCTCACATAAGACAGCGTTCTGGCGAATCGTCAGGCACGATAGGTCTCAGGAAGAGGACACAGTAGGAGGCACCAGGAATCTCCTAGTTGTGCAGATTCCTGAGTCTCCGACGAGGGCTCTTGCGGCCCTCAACAACAGGCCCCTCTATCACTTTGGACAGGTCAACTTTAGGGTTGCCGGCCAGGGGCAGGAGGAGCCTGTTGGGACACAGGAACATCAGGGGCAGACCTAAATGACTGCTGCTGGTCTAACCATTACCCAAATTAACTTGTATCACAGCAAAGGCACCTCCGCAGTTTTGCAGAGGGGCATGGCTGCGAGACACACCGGTATCTCGCTAATCCAAGAACCTTGGTTAGTTCGAGATACCATAAGGGGATTAGGGGGGCGGGGAGGGGGCTGGACTTTTTTGTCACAGGGACCCCAAGGCGACCAAACTAAGGGCCTGCATAATAGCGAAGGGAGTTAACGCTGTCTCGCTGCTTGAGCTATGTTCGAGAGACCTGATGGTGATAGCCACGGATCTCAAAGGAGTAGCAAGGCTAAATCTGGGATCGGCATACTTTCCTTATGACAGTGATACGATAATTGCAAGGTAAGGGGTATTCCTCTTCTGCTGGGATGCGATGCTAATTCCCATCATACTTTGTGGGGTAGCACATACATCATCTCAAGAGGTAATGACCTACTGGAATACCTAAACACCACTGATTGATATATTCTTAACACGGGTAACACCCCGACGTTCCGTAACTCGGTCAGGGAGGAAGTCATTGACATCACTCTTTGTACCAGTAGTTTTAGAGATAATATCCAGAAGTGGAGATTTCCGATGAACCCATTCTCTCAGATCACTTACAGATAGAGTTCGTGTTGGTATCCATTGTACCCGATGGCCCTAAATGGGCCAGAAATCTAAGAAGAACGGACCTGGATCTGTTTTCCACGGAATTAAGATGTGCACTTTCAGAGGTTCCCAGGCCGATTCGAGACGTGGATATCCTGGAGATGGCAGCCAAATTTTGCACGGAAGCCCTCAAAGCTACTTATGAAAGTAATTGTCGACCTACAAGAGTCCGAAAGGCTGGGGAGATACACTGGTGGAATGGGAAACTCGAAGAGCTTCGCAGGGAAACCAGAGAGAGGTTCAGACGTGCCAGTACTGGTAAAACGAAGGAACTATGGACGTCATTCGCAACGATGAGGGATGAATACAGAGTTGCAATACGTAAGGCAAAGCAAGAGAGCTGGACCAACTTTGGCACAGATATCGAGAAGGGACCTAAGGTGGCTAGACAGGAAGAGCTGCTTTCTCGAAATCCGCACACTATTCTCGGCACTCTGAAATTGACCGGCGGGGGGTACTCAAGGTTTGGAGAAAAGGTGACGATACCTCAGAGGCAACCAAAGTCGCCTGCAGCCCAACTGGGCCCGAAACGGCAGTTAGCGAACGAGATTGTCACCCCCGCCAGGGTCAGGAAGGCCCTGCAGTCCTTCAGTCCTTACAAGTCTTCTAGCCCAGATGTCATATATCCAGTCCTCTTACACAGGGCTGGAGAGATCATCATAGGGCCGCTAGTGACACTTGCTAGGGCTAGTCTGACATTGGGACATGTCCCGGCGGCATGGATGGGTACGAGAGTAGTCTTTATTCCGAAAGCAGGTAGGATCGATTATACCTTACCCAAGGATTCCGTCCTATCAGCCTAACATCATTCCTAACAAAAACAGTGAAGTCTTGACTGGAAAGAATCATGGGACTAACTTTGAGAGGCGTCACTGGTGCTTCGAAGTCGACACTCACGATGGCACTAATAGGTTTGGAGCCCCTCCATCTCACCATCAAGGCCGTGGCTGCGAAGGTGGCCTGGAGACTGAATTTGGTAAATGGCAGAAGGATCTCGACAACAGTGAAGATCACAGTCGACATCGCGAGGAGGCCGAACCTGAACATGCCCAGGAACAAAATGGCCTCTCGCTACCTTTTCGAAAAGAAGTATCGAGTTAGCCTATCCACGAAGGAAACGCACACCTGCCCAGTGATGGAGACAACTGGTTTACAGAAGGCTCCAGGAACGAGGAGAATGCAGGAGCCGGCGTATATCGTAGAAGGAATGGAATGGGCCTCAACATCGAGATGGGGTCCTACGCCACAGTTCTATAATCAGAGTTTATGGCCATACTCCAGTGCGTCTACAAGGCAAAAGAGTATGACAATAAAAGGAACATCCGTATCTGCTCAGACAGCAGGGCTGCTATATTGGCCCTGAATGGAACAACGACCACGTCCCTATTAGTATGGGAATGCTTTGAGGCACTAAATATGTTAGCAATGGAAAACAAAGTTACTCTGCTATGAATCCCTGGACACAGCGGTATCAGGGTATAAATTAACAGCTGGCTGACCGAGGAACATCAGAATAAGTGGAATTTGGTCTCTGGTTGCAGACAGGCTAAAACACTCTTGGGCTCAAAGTTTAACACTAACCGAGCAAGGGAAATACTCAAGCTCGGGAGGAACGAAATCAAAGTCCTAACAGAAATGTTTATAGGACATGGGAACCTCGGATATCACAGACATTAGATAGGACTTGCGAAAAGTCCCCTCTGTCGTCTGCGCGGGGCTGTTACGGTCTCAAGTCTCAACCGATAACTAATAATAAATACAGTCTCTAAAAATTATTCGAAATCGCTTGAAATATTTTTAAATCTCTTGATTTCCCATAACATTCTTCGTAATCTCTCCTTGAATTAAACAATTAACGCAAATGAATATTTTTATTTTATTTAATAAATTTAAGTTTTATTTTCTTATCAAAGTAAATAACTTAATGTCTGTATTTGCAATAACAATGAAATGTTTCGTCACCAGAACGACCACAAATTAAATTAATAGTTGTAAAGATATTGAAAGTTAGCAGCGGATTTCATTTTTAAATTTCAAATATGATAAATGGATTAATTTTAAGTCACTCAAACGCTAATCAGGTTTTCAACAACAACGAGATCGAAGTTTCTGAGATATTTCGTTACATCCCTTTTTTCTAGATAGAAGACTTAACATTCAGGAAATTAAATTCAGAATAAATCAGAATTGCAATTACTTTTGAGCGTCAAACATTGATATTTAACCACGAAATTCTTGTAGATTGAAAAACCAAGAATCTAATGATCAAATTTGGATAATGTATCCATTTATATTGAAAACAAAATAAAAAAAGAGAAAAAAGAAAGCAACCTCCAAATCCCCTTCCTTCTGTTTTCTCTCGTCTTTTTTTAAACACAATAAAAAAATCGTAACGTTGGTAGATTTATTGAGAATGTTTTCTACTGTGATTTAAAAAAGATAAAAAAATGAAAAAAAAAATGGTCTTTGTTTGATTGAATAGACATTTAAGTGTGCGTTGTCCAGATTTGATAATTAATTTTCAGGTATCTTTAAATATTAAGAATTTTCTAGTTCAAAAAACTTATTCCGCAAGGTGAAGGGTTTTCATTTTCTCAAAAGAATAAGAAAACACTATACTTGTTTAGGATTAGAATCAACGGCTACAAGACAATAAAAAAAAAACATGTTTTGTGATTTTTCCTATAATTATAAGAACTAACATAGGAAAAAATATTAATTACATTTCGGAATATATAAGAAAATGAATCAAATGTATGAAATATGATGAATTGGATCAAATGGAGCATGGACATAACCTATACGGTTGACGTACCTTTATTTTTTTGGGTTCGGGCGATCTCCTTTTCGATTTCGGATATTTTTTCTAGGATACCCATCTTATAAAATTCGATTGAACTATTTTTTTATGAGCATTTATAATAATATACTGCAGAATATGCGTGCGGCTTATCACAGCTTTTCGTCCATATGAAATAAGATTTGACTGTGAGCGACACCAGGGATGGGTACGTATAATTTTCGAGAATCAAACGTACCCAATCTCACTTTTATCTACTCGTCTCTCCACATAAAAGCCGAAAATTAATTGAAAATTATAATAAATAATTAATTTTTTAAATAAATTAGTTGTCCTTTCGGCATTATAATTTTTTTTTAGAATCTATAGGACCGAACATTTTTTTTTCAAAATTAAAAAAAATGGCAAATTTTGTTTCAAGTTATGTATTTTATTAATTAATTGATAAATTTAACTATTATTCTTTAATTCTAGTGAGAGATTTCACTCTTTTGAAATCAGTTGGAAAAATATTAAAAATTGCGGATAATCTTCTGAAAACAAAACTTTCAATTATTTCAAAAAATAGGCAAGATACAAAAAATAGTTTATTCAAAAGTGGCCCCTCTCTCAAATATATACAAAAAGTTCCTATAACAGTTTTCGATATTACGCAAATTTTTTTCCGTTATGAAAAAAAAAACAATATTAAGAGCCAGAAAACGAAAATATATATTTTTTAATATTTCGAAAATGGTGAAAAACATTGAAAAGTAGTAGAGGAACCTTTTGTAAAGCGCTTAATGAGAGAAACCTTTGATGCATCAACTTTCTTCGTGTCTGGCGTTTTTTTGAAAAAAAATATATAATTTTTGATTCTTAGAAAAATCGACGCCACCATATCAAGTTTGAATATTTAAAAAAGCTGTCCGGCGGATTTAGAGAAAATGTGAAATATCTCACTAGAATAAAAAAGAAAGCTTTAATATCCTAATCAGTTGAAGTAATACAGCAATTAAAAAAAATGGCACCTTTTCCAAAAAGTTTTTCAAATGCCAAAAGGAATCACAAACAAATTAAACGAAAAACTGAAGCCAGAGTTCTAGGCAGGTAAACCTAAAAGGAAAGGGTTGAAGAGATTGAACAATGTTTTGCGTATAAACGATTAAATTTATTAACTGCTTTTATAAATGCAAGATCTGATATAAAAGAAACTTATTTGTACAGCATCGATCAACGTAGTTAGAACCCACGGATTACGATCAAATTACATTTTATAGCGTTGCATACACCGTATGTAGGTTTTTTGAGCTATGTGTGAACTTTCTTGAGTATTTTGACACTATTTTTATTCACTTGCATCCTCCTTCAATACACCGAATGGAACTTCCACTTTCTCTGAACCACAATCAGCAATCACGACATCCTTTGATGGCTTGTCTCGACTGTCTGTGCTTGTATTTTCAATTTTCCTGACAATATCCTGAAATAAATAAGAATTATTGATTAGATTCAAGTAAATGTAGAATGATTTTGAATTTAGTTAATCAATGAAGTGCGTTTCGAAGCTAAAATTCTTTAATTTGTTTATTAAGAGGTTCTCAAATAAATCTTACCATTCCTTTGATCACTTTTCCAAAAACAACGTGTCTGCCATCGAGCCATGGAGTTGATTTAACAGTGATGAAGAATTGAGAACCATTCGTGTCTGGTCCGGCATTTGCCATGGACAACCAACCAGCTCCGTAGTGCTTAAGTTTGAAGTTCTCATCGGCGAATTTCTCTCCGTAGATGCTGCGACCTATTAACAAATAGGCAAATCTTGTTGGTTATATGAACTATTGATTAATGATTAGGTAAAATTAATTTTATATCGAATGATAAAGTCTTTTCACCTCCAGTTCCATCTCCTTTGGTGAAGTCTCCACCTTGAATCATGAAGTCTTTAATAACTCTGTGGAATTTGCTTCCCTTGTATCCTTCACCTTTAGGTTTTTTCGCGAGCTCGACAAAATTTTCTGCAGTCTTAGGAACAGTTTTTCCGAAAACGCCAATCTCTACCCTTCCTGCTTTCTCTCCTCCGATTTCGATGTCGAACCATACCTGTGTAAATATTTTAATTGTTTATTAGACTGAATACATCACATGATATTTATATTACTAGGATCGTTAAAAAATTACGTCTGGCTATTTTGAATTTTTTTTCGCCCCTTCTCGTTTTCGTCACGGATCATTACACAAAGTTTGAACCCCCACGGTAACATCAGAAGGCTTGAATCTCTCGGCGTAACGTCACAAATACCCCCCCCCCCCTTTAAGTTAAAATGTTGCGTTCCTGTTAATTTGATAAACGTGTTAAATATAACACAAAACATACAAAAGTCATATTTTAACACACTTCACAGCGCAAAAGGCTAGGTCTCAAAACAAGCGAAATATGGTGATTTTTTCATGAAAATAGGGGAATAAATTCTTTAAATTAAATGTAATGTACATATAGGTACCATATTGAATACAATATATTGCATTTTCTACAAAATAGTGGAATTTTAAACAAAAAAAGATTAATTTCCTATCAAAAGAGGTCAATTTTCACCGAAAGAGTTGAGTTTTCAAGCTAAAAAGTCGAATGATTGAGAAAAGAGTTGACTTTAAAATCCAAAAAGACGATTTTTCAATAAAATAGTTCAACTCTCAAATAAAAAAGACGAAATTATTAGTGGGCAATTGAATTTACAACCAAATAGTTGAACTTTAGCGAAAGGGAAGAATTTTTAACCAAATAGTTGAATCTTCGAGCCAAGGAGACGAATTTCTTGGAGAACAGGGGAATTTTCAATTTTAACCCAAAAAGATTTTTATTTTAAATCAAACATAATTGAATAAAACCAAAAAAAATGTATCAATGAAGACAATAGAGACCAAAAAGGCGAAATCTCTACGAAGCAGTTGAATTTTTTACTCGATCATTTTAATTTGCAACCAAAAAATTATTTCAAACCGAATAGTTAAATTTTCTACAGAAACAATAGAATTTTCAACCCAAAAAGGTAATTTTCAACCAAATAATTGAATTATCAACCAAAAATGGATTAATTAAATCTTCAGTTAAGAAAATTAAATTTCAAAAACAAAAAAAGACGAATTTTCAACAAAATAGTGAAATCTTCATATAAATAGTAGAATCTTTGTAACCAAAAGAGATGAACCCCAACGGAAAATATAGCAGTTGATATTACAACCAAAACAGATTTTAATTCTAAATAAAAAGCAGTTAAATTCAACCAAAAAAGACTAATTTTCAACAAAATAGTTGAATCCACAACCAAAACAGATTAATGTTTAACTAAACAGTTGCACTTTTGACTAAAAAAGATCAAATTTCTACCAAAATAATAGAATTTTCAGTCCAAAAAAAAAGAACTTTCGACAAATTATTTAAACTTTTAAGCCAAAAAGACGAATTTTCTACAAAAATGTTTAATTTTCCAGCCAAGAACATGAATTTTCGACCAAAAAGTCAATTTTCAAAGTGCAGAAAATTAATTTTTAACTAAAAACAAATGAATTTTCAACAAAATAGTTCAATCCTCAACCAAATAATAGAATTCGCAACCAAAAGAGATGCGTTCTGAACAAAAAATATAATAGTAGGCTTTTCAATTAAAAATAATTAACTTTCAAAGAAATATAGTTGAATTGTATTATTGGATTCTATTAATTCATTTCACTTATAAATTAAAATCCCCAATTTTAATATTTGTTCAGGCATACCAAAAAAACTGTTATTAACATTTATATTTTCCATGTGTGATTGCAAATTCGGAGCCCCCCGCCCCCCTCTTCAATCAACGGAGTGTGACGTAGTATTTGAACGGCCCATTACATCAAAATCTGTCCATTAATTTTCAGAATTTTGAAGTAAATAAATAATTTATATAGAAGAAAACTTTTTTATTTGGAAGTTTTTCAGATTTAAAGAAAGGGTATTATTAGCTATGCTTATTTTAAATAGCTGAATGAAGAATTCGCATAAAGGGGACAATGAACGTGAGAGAACAAAGAGACGACACACGTGAGACTGGAATATTAAAAAGTTGGCTAAACTCCAATTCTTGGTCTTTATTTTGTCAGGGGCGAAATAATGCTCTAAAGATATATTCTCTTTTAAAGTTAGACACACAAAAAATAATATTCTGCATAAATCGACTGCCATGTGAACAATTATTTTGAACTTATTAACTCAAATGAATTTTCTTCATCAGATTCGTTATTTTGAATTTTTCGCGCAGAAAAAAGGTCTCCGATGAGCTGTAACACCGGAAGTAGTTCTCAGCCAACCAGCGTTCGAAGCGATCCAACCACGATTGGTTGGAACGCTCTTTTCAGGATGTGGCGTGGCAGGGCAAGGTCACAGAACTGTTTGAATAGGTTTTCAAAAGGCTAGCACCTTCGCAATCGAATTTTTTAATTTTTCATAGCTCAGAATTTTGGGCTGTTTTTGGACACCAATTAAAATTTTTGGGCTCCTTTACTTTTTTCAAAAAATAAATGTTCTTAACCATATAGAAATTTCTATATACTTTTTTAATAATATTTATTGATCTGATATTGAGTATTCAAATTTTTCAAACAATTTTTTACAATTGTATGCATGCATTAATTGAAAAATATGTTATAAAAGTTCAGTTAAGTTCCTGCCATTCAGTACAAAAAAAAAACTATGAGAAAACTGCGACTGGAAGGAAACCTTTTTATACTTTTTCGACATTTATGAATCTGATAGAAACTGTTGAGGTTATGTTCTCATATGTCACGAAATTAAAAAAATTTAAATCAGCGAGCGAGTGAAACAAAGCATACATGCAGAGTGTCAGATTATGTTATGCATTCCCATTTTGAACGAATACAAGGTATATCCGTGAAACAGATAGACAATAAATAAACAAACAATTATTGGTAAAATGCTATCTGGAATAGCCAATTAAGATTGCGAATTCACGAAGGCTTCAGACCGATTCAAATTGTCCAATCGGTTCTTTGTTTCTGATACCACATTACAACAATACTTGAGCATTCAAAATGCTCCAAAATAAAATCGCTTTCAATATAAATAGTTTCAACACAAATAATTCAGATAGACTTAACAGGTGAGAATAAATGATGAGAAAATTAAAATAAAGTAATGAAATATCTTACCTTATCGGTGACTTTAGGTCCTTTGGAAGCTTTGTCATCGCTGGCCAAACAGGAAACGGCGGCCACAAAGGCGAGAAGTAAACAAATCCTTCTCATATTAAAATGAGCAGCTTTTAAACTTTTGTCGTAAAGTCTCGCCGGTGGAAAGAAGACGTTCGAACTTCTCAAAACTGTTTGAGCGATAGAGCAGGTTTGAGGGAAGAACAGCCGGAACAGGCGGTCAAATATCTTGACGAGTGCGAATCGTCAGAAATGTGGTGTTAACCTGTGATTGGCTGTTTCGGGCCTTGGGTTGATGTCACAAGCACACGTCTTTTCAGAGGTATGTTGTATTTGTATAGCTACTCTACCTACACACATATATGGTATGCCTTTGTAATAACAAGAACCAGAGAAGTGTATAAGCAAGTTAAAAAAAAAATAGTTTTTAAACTGTAAAACCGGTCTTGCGCTGAGGAATTTCATATTCTTGATCCACGAATCCCGAAGGGGAATAGTAAAACCTAACCTCTAAGAATATATAAAATGCGTATAAGAAGTAGATATAAAATTGCAGCAAAGAAAAAATATAATTAATCCTAATAAAAAATCGTTCTTTCGAAGCCGATTTAAATTAATTTATCGACGATAGAATTTGATAGCTAGGAATTAGCGCTTTTTGAAAAACGCCAGAAATTTCCAAATGTTTGATTCTGCGCATGCGTATTGTTTTTTGTAATGCAGCGCTTAATTATTTCTCTAAAATTGGTCTGTTTTTCAACTAATGTCTCATCACAAAATAATTATTGTTAATTACAAAATAGGTTTATTTGGGTATGATCGGCACTTGATGCTCAATTTTTTCAGAAAAATCGTTTAGAATTTAAATAAAAATATATATCTTGTACTCGTAACTGATGTCATATGTGTCAAGGAATTTCCAATCAGAATTCAGTGTGTCAATGAGCAATGTAAAAAGCAATGTAATGTATAACTTATGTCTAACTGACCATAACCTTTGCCGGTTGATCGGGTACGAGTAGCTGGTTAAAATTCTGTAGTCCTGACTCGTTAAAACAGCCTGAATTTTGGAAAATAATTAGGTAAGACTAAAAATAAAAACGTTTTTCATTTCGATTGATTGGTATTAGACGCATTTTTATGTATTAGCTTAATTTTAATGAATAAATGAATCAGCACTTTTTAAATAACTCTGTACGGTTTTCAGAAGTAATAGAACTATTTCACGTATTTTGGCAAATTTCTGATCCATGTTCTATAAAAGTTCAATCAATAGTAAGGAAATCGTGAGCAAAGAACTTTTTATGCAATGCGAATCTTCTAGAATGTTACATGGTTATGTCTCACGTTATCATTTTTTGTTGTACAACAGGTTTATTTATAGCAATTTTATCTGCTTGTTATCACAGTTTAATAGTTGAGATTCTGGATTTATTTTCCTTCATAAGATTAATCCGATTTTTGTTTGTCTTAACCTCTTTTCTGTATCTAACTTTCCATTCTATTCGATGAATTATCAGGTTGTCTACCCTTCCTGGAAAACCTGGAATTGTCAGGGAATTTTTATATACCTGGAAAACCCTGGAAATGTCATGGCATTTTTTCGAGAGAGTGCCTAATTTGTTAAAATTGCAAAATAAAATTGAATAAAAGTGATTTCTCATTTGTAAAAGTAACTTTATATTACTGTATTTAACTGTGTTCCTAATTAGTTTTTTTAATTAGTTTTTTTACTGAAAATTTAACTATTCTATATTCGGTTCAAATTTATAGTTTTTGGGTGAAAATTCAAAAGTATTTGGTTGAAAACTCATGTATTTTTAATTATTTAATTTTTGGTTGAAATATTATAATTTTTAGTTGAAAATTCGTCTTTGTTGATAGAAATTAATCTTCTTGGTTGAAAATTAATCTTCTTGTTGAAAGTTATTCGTTTTATTGAAAATTAATCTGTTTGGTTTAAAATTCTAATATTCCCGTTGAAGATTCAAGTTATTTTTAAACTGAGAATGTATCTATTCTAATTGAATATTCCAATTTTTTAGTTAAAAAGTCATCTCTTTGGTTGAACGTTCATTTTTTAACTGAAAATTTAATTATTCAATTTTTGGTTGACAATTTGCCTTTTTTAGTTGAACATTCGTGTTTTTTGGTAGAAATGCAACTATTCCAGTTGAAGATTTAATTGTTTTAATGAGAAATTCATCAATGTGTTTGCAAATTGATTTTTTTTAGTTGAAAATTAATGTATTTTTTTTCAAATTGTCTTTTTGGTTGAAAATTCAAATATTCCAGCTGAATTTACAGTATTTTAGTTGGAAATTCATCTTTTTGGTTAAAAATAAACTATTTGGTTGAAATTTAAACTTTTTTGTTATACATTTTTTTTTTTTTTGGTTTAAAATTCATCTATTAAAAACCAAAAGTTTATTTACGTTCGTAAACGTTGCAAACTCCAGTTGCGTGTTAAAGATTCATGATTGTAGTTGAACATTTTTTTTCTGGAGAATTAATTTTTTAAAGTGAAAATTTAACTATTCAACTATTTGGTTATAAATTGATCTTTTTTAATTCAAAATTCAACTATTTGGTTGAGAATTCATGTATTTTGTTGAAAAATCAATATTTTTACTTCAAGAGCTAGGAATTTGTTTAAATTTATGAGTACATATAAGAAGATAAAATAAAAATTTGTTTGAATTATTATTCAAATTCATGGACTTTCGAGACAAATTCAAGAAATGATTAGTTATGTTCTTACTATTATTTAATCATTTAATTAATCGATGGTGCTAATATATTTAAGAATATCTTTCAAGATGATTACTCGTATTGATTTGTAAAGTTTGAAAAAAATGTTGCATAGATCAATTTTTTTAGCCTGGCAAAATATTCCTCCTTTTTTCAGTAACTTAATAATGCTTATGTAAAGAACATGGCTGAAGATAAAATAGAACCTGGAAGCACGCAGGCCGAGTTTATTAAAAATGAGCTCAACTTCGATGTGGACCCGGAAGATCCATTGACGAAAGCAAGTTTAGAAGATCATCCTGAAAACGAGTGGATAGACATTCTTGGAAACGGACAGTTGAAAAAGAAAGTTCTAAAAGCAGGAAAAGCAAATACACGACCTAACAGGGGAGATATTTGCAAGGCAAAAATTATTGGCAAACTTGAAAATGGGACTATTGTCGAAGAAGAGGAAGAAGTTACCTTTCAGTTGGGAGATGTCGAAGTTGTACAGGTATTATTTTAAATATTGCATTTTAACACGTACCAGGTATTACAGTCTTTCCCATGTTCCCCTGAAATGTTGACCACCGGGAAAAAGCTGGTAATTTTGTTGAAAACCGGGAATTTCTCAGATTTGTTTTTCTCCATTAAAATATCCCACTAATCGTGAAACTTGACTATAGTTTGAATATATTGTTAAAAAATATGTTAAAGGTAACATTTAATGATAGAATCCATTTATTGTTATTGTTAATTACATATACAGCAAGAAAATTAGCTTCACGATTACTGGGATTTTATTGTTTGAAATTAATCTTTTATTGTTGAAAGTTAATTCTTTTTACTTGAAAAGTTTTGTTGAACATTCGCCTTTTCGAATGGAAAATTCATCCTTTTGGATTGCAAATTCATCTTTTGTTAGAAAAGTCATCTTTTTTCGCTTGAAAACGAATTTTTCTTGGTTAAAAATTTAACTTTTTTAAAAGATTCAACCTTTTGGCTTGCAATTTTTTTTGTTACATTTTTTTTTGTGGAAAATTAATCTTCTTGATTAAAAATCTTTTTTTTTTTAGTTATATTGTTATATATTATATATTATTATATAATATAATTATCTTTATTTTAAAAGTTGACTATTATATTTTAGGTCCAGAATTCATCTCTTTTGGTTGAAAGTTCTACAATTTGGTGAAATATTTCACTATTTTGTTGAAAGTTCAACTATTTTTTCATTGAAAATTCATGTTTTGGTAGAGAAATCATCTTTTTCGATTGGAAATTTATCTTTTGTGATTGAAAGTTATACATTTTTAATTAACAATTGTTGTTGAAAATTCGTCTTTTTTGATAAAAAATTCATTCTTTTGGATACGAAAAAATTACCTTTTGGTAGAAAAGTCATGTTTTTCGCTTGAAAATGTATCTTGTTTAAAAATTCAACTTTTTTCTAAAAGATTCATTTTTTTTACTTGAAAATTCAACTATTTGATTGAAAATACCACAGTTTTTGGTTGAAGTTGAATCTTTTTTGTTTGAAAATTTGATCATTTGGTTAAAAATTCAACTTTTTTGTTGAAAATTCTTCTTTTTTGCTTAAAAGTTCAACTGTTTGGTCAAAAAGTCATGTTCTTTCGTTAAAAATTAATCTTTTATGTTGACAGTTAATTATTTTAAATGAAAAGGCTACCATCATATTTTGGGTCCAGAATTAATCTATTTTGGTTAAAAATTCTACTATTTGTTTGAAAATTATATTATTTTGTTGATAAATTCAACTATTTTCTTCAAAAATCATATTTTTTAGTTAAAAGTTCATTCTTTTTATTTTAAAAGTCGACTATTATATTTTGGGTTCAGAATTCATCTCTTTTGGTTAAAAATTCTATAATTTGATGAAATATTCATTATTTTGTTGAAAATTCAGTTTTTGATAGAAGAGTAAACTTTTTTTGCTTGAAAATTCAACTGTTTTCTAACAGATTCGTTTTTTTGGTTTGAAAATTCAACTGTTTGTTTGAAAATGCCACTGTTTTTGATTGAAGTTTAATCTTCTTTGTTTGAAAATTCGATCATTTGATTAAAAATTCAACTTTTTTGTTGGAAATTCGTTTCTTTTGCTTGACAGTTTAACTATTTGGTTGCAGATGTAACTGCTTGGTAGAAAATCAAATTTTTTGTTTAGAAGACAAATGTTTTTTTAAACATTCGACTTTCAGTTAGAAAACTCAACTCTTTTGTCTAAAATTCGTCTTCTTGGTTTGAAAATTCATATTTTTTGGTTGAAACTTAAACTACATATTTGTTGAAAATACAGTATATTCCGACTTGAAATAGCCTGGAATTTTTATTTGAATTTTGAGTGGTCACCCATAGAATTTCCCTTTTTTCCCCTATTCTCGAAAAAGCTCCCCCTTTTCCGGTTTTCTCGTTAAATGTACGATATTTTAAAGTACAATATTTGAATTGCGCGGGAAGCTATTTAAAATTCCTAAATTTACGTAAGAACTATAAGAATCATTGTTCGTTTCACATCTACAAAATTATTCTATTAAAATCATGTTGAAAATGTGAAACCCGGAGACAGAAGTTGTTATCCAATATTAAATTGGAACAGTTAAAAAAATATA
>CAKNXH010001205.1:0-13499 GCA_932178445.1 Andricus quercusramuli
TTAATTTGTGAGTCAAATTGTTGAATTTTAATGTATAAATAACAATTGAACAATTATTTTTAAAAATTCGTGTAAGTTTATGGAATATTTAGAAGTCTTAAAAATATTCCAAATTGATTTAAAACCCAAAAAGGTTTGAAATATTGTTAAGCACAATGTACATTTTTGAAGATTACAAAATCAATTTTTGACACCATTCAAGGAATTGGAAAGTTTCAAGTTGATAAAAACTATTAAAAGATTAAGAAGAAAGAAAAAATTGTGATGACTAAATAAAAATAAAACTTTTGTTAATTTAAAAAAATTAAAGTAAGTTGAAGAGATATTTAAGAGTTTTTAGATGATTGAAAAATAATTTACAACTTGAGAGGACTTGAAAACTGTATAGAATTTTGAAGATTTTAAATAACAAATTCAGAAGATTTTTGAGCTCATTAAAATGTTTCAAAAGGATAAAAAAATTATTAAGATTTCCAAGAAAATTGAAAATGATTTTTTATTCTGAATAATTAATTTGAAGAGAATGTTAAAAAAAATGTAAAGGATTTCCAAAATTGTCAAAGACAAATCTGAAAGATTTGAAGCGAGGGGTTTCTCACTCAGGATTCAAATGAAATCGTTCGAACAAAGTAAACGAATTCGCACGAATCCTAACGATTTTTATGAATTCTGACATTGACGAACCGGAATCCTTTTTGTGGAATCGGGAGCTCCGAACGCTATACAGTCACAGCGTTCCGGAACGTTGTACCTACGAATTCGTACAGAGTCCCACAAAGTTTGACGAATCCGAACGAATCCAAGCAGTGACTGCGAAGCGCGAAGTCGTACAATGCGTATAACGTACGAGTGACACACTCAGTGCTGAAATATTTCCTTTTTTTCTAATGATTTCTGAACATTAAAAATTATTTAAAGAACATTTACAAATGGTTTCAAGTTGAAGTGTCAATAGGAAAACTAAGAATAAAAATTAATATAAGAATTTAGTGATTAATATAATAATGAACTATTACAATGTAATTATTTCTGGAGTAAAAGAAAATTATGTTGACTTTGTCCTTAATTTTGAAAGAGTAAAAATTAATTGACCAATTTAATTAATTTATTAATGTATAATTACAAATAGTTTTATTAATATTGTAGACCGCCGAAAGAATGGTTAGAATCTGTGAATGAGACACTAATACGAAGAGACATAAGAAGCCATAGAAATACAAGAGCCTGCATGAAAAAATGCATGGACGTGAATGAAGCTAGAGTAGTATGCCAGGACAGAAATATGTGGCGACAAATAGTTTATAAACAGAGTGACAATAGAGTGAATGATGCCTGAAACAAAGACCTTGGATACTAATGGGCCCAGGTGGGGAACCATACATAATAATTTTGTGAGGCTCCTCACTTGGGGTGATCGCTAGAGAGATTGATCAGCAACCTGGGTCGGAGCAGTGTTGCGGAGTGAACGTGTAATTTATATAAATAACACGAGAACTCCAGATCAATCTAAAACATCTATACATAACACCTACATACCCATCCACCCTATACCCATATACCGATCAACCTCATACCTATATACCTATTTCACTACTTTCCAACCGAACAAGTCACGCCTACCCCGGAAGGGAAAAGGCTTAATGGTATAATAATAATAATAATAATAATAATAATAATAGTAAAAAAAACCCCTACCGAAGGTGTTCTCGCGCTGTCGTCACGGTAGGGCTTGAGCTTTCCTCTCATGAATTTGAAGGCTATGTTGGCCGTAGCATTGCTACTGACAGGGTTTCCCATGCCAGACAGGCAGAAAACGAAGAGGAAAGTGACTAAGAGGAACACCAAAACCCATAAATGATAATGGAGAGTATTTAAAAAATTTTGAAACGCTTGTCGCTACCCGAGGATCGTCGGGGCGCCCCTGGAGCCACCGCTGGGGGCCACAGCATGCGGGACGGTGGTGATGGTGAGCTGCGAGATGGTCAGGCAGATCTCACTAATCAAACAGCTGGCCAGCAAGAACATCTGCGACATACGGTAAGCAGTGAAACATCAACTGCGTCTGCTGAGGATGCTTTGGCTAGCGTTAGCTATTTGCAGCCAACCACTTCAACAGAAATACCGTGGGAGAGCATCAAGTGGGATACCACAATGAATGAGGAATTGATGCGTCTCTATTATGAAAGTGCGAAGTTTGAAACATCACGCAAAAAAGGACAAAATTTCAGAACGAAATTTGCCGCAAAGTATCCTCAAATAGAGGAAGTCGCATTGAGAGATCTTATCGCTAAGGTGAAGGACATCAGGACTAATCTACTCATCTCAGAAGATCGAGCAATGGAGATTAAACAGCAGGTTGATTTGGAGTGGAAGAACAACGGCAATGAACAGCAGTTAGAGGAAGCCGCGTCACACGAACAAGCAGTGGCAATTGATGTTCTTCCTCAACCTGGTGATGATCCAGCACCACCACATCCTCCGGAGGTAGATGGCCTAATACAACCAGTGCCAGAAGCCGAAGTTCAACAACCAAGGAAGCGATTAAAATGGATATACCATATGAACAGAGATGTGATGCGCTTTTATTTTTTGGCAACGAAAAGTGGGCAAAGTGTAAGGAGAGAACATCATCGTCTCTTTTTACTTAAGTACTCAGGGCTAGCCACAAGAATAAATGAGCAGAATCTAGCAGATCAAAAACGCTCGATATCTGTAAACAAATTGCTTTCGGCTGTTGAAATAGCTGCCATCGAAATGGAAGTGGAACAGCAGCTTCCTATTGATGAACTTCCATTGGAAGATGTGGAAAACGAAAACTTGATTGCAGCTGAAGACATAGGTGCTAGGGATAATGAACACCAAGTACCGGATGGACTAGAACCACATCCGGATATCCTAAACGATGATATGAACAGCGAAGTCCCAGAAAATCTACAGCACCTTGAAAGGAATTTTGGTCATGCTCTACTAGAGTTCAGACATGTAGAACCAACACAAAGGCATTCACTGCCCAAGATGAACATCACAAATGATCTGCGTGCACTAATAGAACACCTAAACAGCAAGGTTTTACCTATGCATTTGAACGCAACACAAAATGCGTTAGAGGTGCAAACTCTTGTATACTGTGCAGCTGTGGTAACCGTTAGAACGTTGGGCCGCAGAACTAGGCCTATAAATGCAGTCTTCGCCCCAAGACTGGAGCGAGATCCGCCATGGAAGATCAGGTTGGATATGGATGTCAGCAAAGTAAGGTGCAAATTGGGTCGACTGACTCAATATAAAAAAGGAAATCGAACCAGAAAGCTGATACACCATGTTATTAAAATCATCCACCCTCGGTACATCGAGACATTGACACCAGCAATATTGGATGAGATTATAGACTCCCAGCGGCAGAGACTTGATGTTCTTACTGCTAGACTGCGTCGGTACAAGAAAAGTAGTGCAAGAAGGCAACAAAATCGAACCTTTCTGACAGACGAAAGAAGGTTCTATCGTGAACTGAGTGTACAGCAAAATAACCAGCAAGACACCGAAGTCCCTCAATTGGAAGAAATGACTAACTATTGGTCAGACGTTTGGGGAAAAACTAACAGAAGCAATTTGGACACTGCGTGGTTCCAACTAGAGAAAGCAAGAGCAAGCAATAACCCTGAAATGGAGCTGACGAACATCACAGCTTTAGATGTTTCAGCGGTTTTGAAAAAAGCATGTAGCTGGAAAGCTCCAGGTCCGGACATGGTGCACAATTTCTGGTATAAGTACCTGACTAGTGTGCATCCTGCGTTGGCACGGTGTTTTCAGAAGATCATCGAACATCCAGATCTGATGCCAGGCTTTATGCTGCAGGGTACTACGTATATGTTGCCTAAAAAACCAGACGCTCAAAATCCATCTGAATTTCGACCGATAGCCTGTCTTCCAACAATATATAAATGTCTTACAGCAATCATAGCAGATAAGGTTTATTCTCACTGTGACGAGAATGACATCCTTACAGAAGAACAAAAAGGATGTTGTAAAAACTCCCGAGGCAGTAAAGATCTAGTCACCATAGACGCTGTTGCCATGACGCAAGCTCGTAAACACCAAAGGAACTTGCACATGGCATACATTGACTACAAGCAAGCGTTTCCTTCCATACCACATGACTATTTGCTTGAAGTCTTAAAAGTATACAAAATTTGTCCACGCATCATTGACTTCCTAAGTCGTGCGATGATGCTATGGGGTACAAGAATCAAGTATTTTGATCATGGACAACTGAGGATAACTAGATCAATACGCATTAAGACGGGTATATTCCAAGGAGACTCCTTCAGTGCATTATGGTTCTGTTTAGCGTTGAACCCACTGAGCAAAACTTTAAATAGCATGTCTCATGGGTTCCGAGTAAATGATAATGAGGATGGTCATCAAGTGACCCATCTTCTATACATGGATGACCTGAAGCTATACGCTAGTTCGGACGAGAAATTGCAACAAGTGATTGATGTTACAAAGCAGTTTTCCAATGATATCAACATGGAGTTTGGACTAGATAAATGCCGAACAGTGCATTTAATCAGAGGAGAATTAGGGACCGCAGAGATAGACAACGATTTCGGGAATGACATTGAGGCAATGGCTGAGGGCGAGTCATATAAATACCTGGGTATTCTTGAATCTAAGGGTATTCAGCATACGATAGTTAAGAAAAGCCTAACGACTGCCTTCACTACAAGACTCAGATTGGTTCTGAAGAGTTCTCTTAACTCGGCACACAAGATCAGGGCAATCAACACCTACGCCATCCCTGTTCTCACGTACTTCTTTTGGGCTCATCAAATGGTCGAACACTGACCTCGAACGATTAAACAGAATCATCCGCGTAGAAATGACGAAACACCGAATGCACCACCGTAATTCGGCGAGTGAAAGGGTAGTTCTACCACGACATAGAGGGGGCAGAGGCATTGTAGATGTCAGAAAACTGTGTGAGTCACAAGTTACACAGTTGCGAGACTATTTTAACAGCAAGCGAGATGTTACGCTTTACAACACCATCTGTAAAGCGGATCTTGACTACACGCCCTTGAATTTGTCCTCAGAGGAGGCCTTGAATATCAGGGCACAAACCATAGAGGAATTAGAAACGCAATGGAGACAGAAAGCCATCCACAGCGAACACCCCAAAACGCTAGATCAATATGAAGTGGATAGTGAGGCACCCAATATTTGGCTGAGAAAGGGACTCCTGTATCCAGAAACGGAAGGATTCGTCATTGCGATTCAGGATAGAGTTGTTAGCACCAGGAATTATCGCAAACACGTGTTACATCAAGACGTGGTTGACCGGTGCCGATTATGTGGAGATACCAACGAATCCATCGAGCACATTATTGATGGTTGTCGCGTAATGGCTCAAAGAGAATATACGCACAGACATAATGATGTGGCGGGCATTGTACATCAACAACTTGCCTTAAACCTAGGACTCTTAACAGAATGGATGCCTTTCTATAGATACATTCCAATGACAGTTTTAGAAAATGAAGATTACATCTTATATTGGGATGTGACTATCCAGACGGATCATTACATCCGAGCCAATCGACCTGACATCGTGATGCGAGAGAAAAAAGGTGGAAGAGTCTACATCATCGACATTGCTTGTCCGCTCAACCGAAATTTGCAGGCAACCTATACAACCAAGATTCATAAGTATAGCGAGCTAAGGCATGAAGTTAAGGCAATATGGAGGAATGTGAAACATGCATCTATTCATCCTATTATGATTTCGGCTACAGGCAATGTGCACGCAAGATGCACTGAACATCTTGAACATTTAGGAGTCAGTAGGGTACTGGCGGCAGCTCAAAAGGCGGTTTTATTAAACACCTGTCGCATTGTAAGAAACTTCCTAGACCATCAGGAAGCAAGTGACTAAGAACCTATGGCGTGATACATGGTAGCTCTAAGAAAGCATCCAGAGGCGACTGGTGTCACCTTCAACACTCACGGCCGCTGTGTAAGGATAACAGCGGCAAAGCGAAACTGCAAACTATATCATGCTTCTAATTTTGTACCTACAACATCATCGTAAATGATTTCAAACAACGTATTGAAATAACTTTTAACATCCTGATCTCATCAGTCACTTGACTTAGTCCGTGGCTATGACGAAAAACCGGGTTCATCCGAGAAAAAGTATGAAAAAAAAAAAAATAATAGTAAAATACTTTGAACATTTTGCAGAAAGTAGGCCTGAGCAGAGTAAGGGTTTTTTATCATAACATCACAGTTTATTGTAGAAGTCGTTTTAAATGTTTCTGAGAAAATTTTTAATGGTTTATGTTTAATTGAAAAACAATAATTTTGAGTTTTGAAGATTGCAAAATGTATGAGGAGAAAGAATATCGAAGACTTTAAGATAATTATTTTAATTTTTTAGGATTAAACATAATTGTAGGTAAACTCAATTATGCAGGGAGTCAAGAGAATGAAAAAATATTCTTAAGCTCGTTCTAAAGATTCATGGGAAAATTTCAAATGACTTTTTCCTCAATGAATTCTAAGACAAAATTGAAAAAGAATACAAAACATTTTAAATTAATACCTAAAATTTTGAGAAAGAGTGTACAAAATTTAAAAGCAAAATTTTGCCACAATACATAATATTAGAACAAATTTGAGTCAGCATAAGAGATACTTGAAAGTTTTGACAGGATTGAGAAATAATAAAAATTTATAAGATATTTTAGGCATTTTGCAAGGTTTCAAGAAAATAAAAAAAATTCTTTAGGTTTTGAAAAATTATTTTTAAGAGAATATTTAAAAAGATTTCAAGACATTTCAAAAGATTTCAAAAATTTTCAAAGAAGAATCTGAAAGATTTTAAGACAATTTTAAAAATTTTGCAGAATTAAAAAAAAAGTCACGAAAATATTGAATAATTTTTAAATATCAGTGGGCTTAAAAATTTTGAAAGAATACAAAAATGAATTTCTCAAGATATATGGGAAAATTTTTGAGGATTTTTCATTTTGAAAAACGAACTTTAAAGACATTTTTTATTTCATCCAAACTTCTAAAAGTCCTTAATATCTTTTTAAAAGGCTCGAATTTTCTACTAATATTTTTTAAAATCCTGTAAAATAATTTTTTTTTCAAATCTTCGGGATTCTTTTTTAACACATCTGAAATATTCAAAAATATTTTCTAATTTTCTCAAGAATCTTATAAAATTTATATTCATATAAGTTTAAAAACAAACTGATAATACATCTCTTCATATGAGTAATTTCAATATTTGTGTGACTCGAAAAAAAAAAATTCAACCCATGGTAGGCACACTGGTGCGAATTCGCACCAAAGAAAATTTCAATTTTGTAGAATTCAAAGGGAAATGAATTCAAATTTTACATGGGAAGGCATATTCACTTTTCAAATTATCGCTAATTTTCATAGTAAATAACGATCTTCAAAAACGGAAAATCCCAAGTCGCACCAGTTTGTCTATAGAGAGTGCGTCAAATGAGTGCCTACCATGGGTTAAGCATTCAGTGTTACATAAAAATGTTGCTTTATTCATTTCTGTATAACACTTGATCTTGAAAACCTTTTTTTATTTCGTAAACGTTTATTATGTTTTTAAACCTAATACAAAAAATGTTACATAACTGTGGTGGGGGGGGGGGGGGGCGGAAGAAAATGGTACTGCCTGTTACACAGGGAAGGAGTTGAAAAAGATCAAAAATAACGTTGCGTAATATGTGAACGCTCCCCAATTAAAGTAACACTTCAATTTCTGAAAATTTATCTTGAAAAACCGTGAAAAACGGTAGTAATAAAGTGTGCTTTTATACTCGTTTATTTATCTCATATATATTAAATATGTATGTATAATGTATTATTATAATATGTATTAAAATGAATATCAACACCGACGGGAAAAAACAACAATTCTTTTATTGTGTGGCGAACAGCTGATATCCGTGCATACTGCGCAGGTCCGAGATTTGCCCGATCGCGCGGTCGCTGCGGGGACTCATCCGCTCGAATTCTCTACGAATTCAAGCATGAATCCCAATGATTCCCTGCGATTCCACTCGAAGTCCTTACGGACTGCTACGAATACTTAACGATTTCTATCAAAAACCAACGGACTCGTACGAATTTTCCGTTTTCAAACGATTTCACGAATTCGTGCCTTCACTGATGATTTCCTACTTTGATTTTTACGGCATACATTGCCTTACCGGAATTCTTACAGATTGCGATCGATTTCTGACGGAGTAACACGTGAATTTTTGAGTGAGACGCCCCTCGATTTGAAGGCAATTAGTTTAACTTGAAAGGAATTTTAAATAATTCTAGGAAAATTTTGAGTAAATTTCATTAATAATTAGAAGTTTTGTAAAAATTCCAGAAATAATTTGAAATTTGAACTTATTCCAAAAAAGTTAAAGCAAAATGTGGAGTTTTGAGAATTTTATATCATATCACGGGTTTTGAAAGGTTTAAAGATAATACAGCAATTATCTTAAGATAACTGGGAGAATTCAAAATCATTTTTTATTCTGACAAAAAATAGTTTTGAAAGAATAGGGTAAGAGCACTAGTGGTTGTCACTGCGCCAGTTATTGGCACCCTCTCTCATTTTTGTTAAATTTCAAGAAAATGCAAACATTTATCGTATTTTGCTGGTATTATTTTCATTCTACCATTATTTCTGCGTGTACCGACATATATAATTCATACAAAATAATGTCAAATTTAGTTATAAAATAATGAATTCACTTCAGTTCTTAGGGTGCCAAGAATTTATCCGGTTTTCTAAAGAAAATGTTTAGCTGACAACATTTTTTAATTTTGTTCAAACAACGTTGTGAACAAGCGAATCTGTTCCAATTTTTGTGAATATTTAAAAGAAATACTTGCAATATAATCAAAATAAGGAATGAACCTCGGCGATAATTTATTTATTAATTTTAGGGGGGGTGCCAATGGAAATTAATATAAAAAGTATGGTCTCTAGTCGTTGGCACCCCAGTGCCAATGACCAGACCATGCAATTCGGGAATGATTTCATTCATTGGCACCCCTGCCTCGCCGGAAAAAAGTAAGGTTATGTAATCTCAAGACCTTGTGTTGACATGAGCCATTTCACGTATTTCTGATAAAATGAAGTGTTAAAAGTGCCGGAACAACAAAAGTCGTTACTAGGTAGACGAAAAATTAGCTAATAATTATAATAAATGAAGCTGTCATTTATATACCGGTAATCGTAACCTCCAAAGTCCTTACAATCTTTTAAAATGCCAATTAATCAAAACACCCTGGGAGCCATCGAACTCACTTAAAATCCTCAAAAATTTGATAAAGAAGTTGTGAATCGAAATACTCATCTTTGAAAAATCTCCCCTACTTGTTATTGATATCTGGCGTGAATTCTGTGATATTTGTCACGTTGTAATTAGCACTTTTAATGGTTTAAACTCGCGGATAATCCTTTACGCTGAAAATTAGAAAACATAAAAGTGATATTTAACATTTTATATTAAAGTTAAAAATAATGTATTTAAAGAAATGATCTAGTGAATCAGTAGATTAACAAATTGTTTCAACCTCATACATTTTGTATACATTTTGAATTTCTGACAATTTGTTGTTGCAAATGTTAATCTAATAATGATGCAGAACAATTTTAGTGTAAAATAATATTTTTCTACAACAATGTGGTACACTGGAGTTTTTGTTTAAATAAATTGCGTGTAAAATTTTTCAATATAATTCTTATGAATTTTAAACCTGTTTTCATTAATCTTTTTCAACAGTGAGTTCATTTAAGTAATTTTCTCAGCGATATACACACTATAAAAAATTCACTAATAATCTAAAAATAAAAAACTCAAAAACCATTTTCAACATGCATTTTAGAGACCAGAGAATCCGGAAAGCCATTTCCTGTAAAAAGAACTTAAGTCGACTTGCAGAGAAGAGTTCAAGTTCATATTAAATTATGAGGATTTTAAAAGTTTGGATAAAATAGTGAAAGAGAATTTTGGGTTAATTACTGAGCAATTACTACAAATTTTGTGTTTAATTTTCATTTAAGCTTCGTTCATGAAAATATTGCACATCCATTTATTTAAATGGAGAGTCCAATGTTTTTGTCTTGAAAAGCTTCTGTCATTTTTTCACATATTTAGTGTCTAAAAAAATTCAGTGAAAATTTTTTTATAATTAACTCGTTGAGAATTTAAAATCTGAAAACGCTATTGAGAACAATATATATTTTGATAACAAATAGTAATATTAGGCCCCCTCATAATTATTTAAAATGATTCTGGTTTTATTAAACAAAACTGTATGAATCTTTTCATTTCAAAAGCTTTCTCTGCTTTTAAATTACTAGACCCCCACTTAAACGAAAGAAAATATATTATTTTAACACAGATAATTATAATGAATTACACTCAATTCTGAATTATACACACATTGGTTCAAGAAAATAAAACTTATACTTTGATTTTATAATCAGGCAAACACAATTTGAGTAATATTTTTTTAGAATTTCATGTTAGGTTACTGAATTTTATTCAAAGTTTTGCTACCGTTTTGTGCATTGCCTGTTCCAAAGCAAACATACTTTTTTCGAAATTTTTTCGGCAAACACAGCAGTAATTTCGGTTGCCTGCCGCCAGGCGCGAGGAAACTTCGATGTGTTAACAAATCTTACCTCGAGATGGAGAGTCGCGCTTGAGTCGAGTGAAACCATGGCTCGAAAGTCTAATGCAAGCCTCCAACACACGCGTTGTGTCGTGTGTCAGAGTTTGGACACTTTTTGGGGAAAGACGATACACCTGACACTCGGTTTAGCCACTCGCAGTTTAGTTATTTCTAGAACTGCTGGCCCACGCAGTTTCTTAGGTCAAGAGGCGAGAGAAGGTTGCGAAAAAACAAAAAACAAAAAAACAAACAAAAAAAAACTCTTGCCTGAAAAACATCAGCAGCGTAGCGGAAAGGCGCAGTACGCGGGTACTCACTCGAGTATATTGCGCTATATTATGCATTCTAATCGGAAACGGTTCAGGGTACTCCCGATTCAGCAACAAGCCTACTTGCAGGCAACCCCCGACACTGCGACGATTTATTTTGGGAGTATGAAAAAGTAATAGGATTTCTTTTTAGAGGGTTTATTTAACACATAATGAAGTATGAAAAAAAGGTTATTACCATTTTGGTACAAAATGGCGGCGAAAGAGCCTATTTTGAAAATCATATATTTTTAGAGCACCTTCACAGGAGGACGGTTTTCCCGTCGAGTATAAGACTTGGAACAAAAAACCAAAAAATGTTATAATCTATATACTATTTACTATGGAACCACGTAGGGCTTTTTTAAATCAAATTTTGTAGAAATAGTGTACTTTTGAAGACGTGAATCGATTTTTTGCCAAAAAATGTGGGCGTCCGCATGAAAAGGGGCACTTATGGCCGGTTCTAGTTTAGTAGATATGTATTCGCGTTTTTCAAAGTTGAAATGAAAATGATTATTTTTGGGTTTGAGTGGGGGTTGATACTGGGACCTATAGTGAATTAATTGTGACTATATGTTCATATTCAAATAGTTACCACTTAATTAACGAACTATCTGCCGTTCCGGGCTAACTTTACGGAAAATTCCGTAATACTATTCAATGCGTTTAATTAATTTGGAATTAGGAATTTCCTCACAAAAAAAGATATAGTAAATGTTGCTCAACATTTTATGTTATTTTGATTGTAATTATTTTTCAATTACATTTTAATATTTGGGTAATTTAAAAAACAAATATTCATCCAAAAATATATAGTAAATGTTGCCTAATATCTTTTATTCATCGGATGATTTTTATTGAGTTTCTTCACATTCCATAAAGACCGACTAAAAACGCGTGCAGTTGACAATATAATTTGGTGTTTTTTGAACCTGGATTCAGTGATCTTTTGAATTTTTTGAGTCTTTCACGTGGAGGGTCATCGGATTTGTTCAGGTAAAAGTGTTGGTGGTCTTAGGGGGCTGTTAAATATTATTATGGGGTTGGAAATGTAGTTTTTGGTTTTCTGAAGGTGACTTCGATGATTATTTCAATTTTTCAAATATTTTTTTAGTGCTTTACGTGGAGACATTTAGGATTTATCGAATTAAAAGTGGAAGGGGTGGTCTTAGGGGGTTATTGAATATTATAATGGGGTTGGAAATATAGTTCGAAGTTTTCTTAAGGTAACTTGTGTGATTATTTAAAATTTTGAAATTTGTTGAGTGTTTTACGTGGATGCTCTTCGGATTTATTAAGGCAAATGTGGAAGTGGTGGTGTTAGGGGGTTTTTCAATATTATCATAGGGTGGAGAATATAACTTGTGGGTTTCTGAAGTTGACTGGGGTAATTATTAAAAAAATTTTAATTATTTGAGTGTTTTACGTAGAGGCTTTTGGGATTTGCTAAGGTAAAAGTAGTAGTGGTGGTCTTAGGGGGTTGTTTAATATTATCATGGGGCTGCAAATATAAGTTGGGGTTTTCTGAAGGTGATTTGGGTGATTATTTCAAATTTTTTAATTTTTTTTAGTGTTTTCTGTAGAAGGTCTTCATTTGTTCAGGTAAAGGTGGTAGGACTGGTCTTAGGGGTTTTTTAAAATTATTATTACGGGGTGGGAAATATAACTTGGGATGTTCTGTGCTACAGAAATATTTGGCAAGCAGCTACCGCACGTTAGTTCTCTTCTTAAGAATTAAAAAAATTGAAAAAAGGGAGGTGGATACCCGGGTACCCCGTTACACCGATGAAGGGGTTTTTTACATAATTTGCAACCTAAATTTCAAAATGAAAATAAAATAATATTGTTAATTTATTTGAAAAATAACTTCTAATAACCTGTTTAATTATTATACTTAGGTATCAAAACCAAAAAAAAATAAGCCGCAACCAGATTAAACAAATTAACATGTTAATGACAAATAATATGATAATCTAATGAAAATTACTACAAAATAAGTTATTTCAAAATATGTTGATGGCTGCTCCTTGATCGCGAGGGAATTATTCAACAATTTTACATCTTTTTAAAAGTTATCTTTTACAGAGATGTAAAAGAAGTGAATACACATTTTCAAATAATTCCCGCGAGATCAATGTGCTGCCACCAACATAATCCCTGGCGGACCGGCCGAACGCAAACATTACGCTACAGCGTAACGGTAAAGTAATAGTAAAGTAATGCTAAAGTAATATGGCATTATAATTAATAAAGGAAACAAAATTAATATGTAAATTGTTGCAATTATAATAAAACGTTAAAATTTACATTAAATGGTCATGCCGTAATTGCAACAAGTTGCTTTCTCAGCGTTAAAAAATAAAAAAACAAAGTGGCTGTCATTCAAGTCGGGTCCCTGCAGACTGGCAACCCACTTAAAGCCACGTTAGCGGGTTGCCAATATGCAGGGGCCCGACTGCAATGACGGTCACT
>CAKNXH010001205.1:13599-59236 GCA_932178445.1 Andricus quercusramuli
AATTGCAACAGTTTACATATTAATTTTGTTTCCTTTATTAATTATAATGCCATATTACTTTACCATTACTTTAGCATTACTTTACCGTTACGCTGTAGCGTAATGTTTGCGTTCGGCCGGTCCGCCAGGGATGGCAGATTTACTTTATCTCGAGTCCCGATTGAGAACGATAGGCAACGATAGCCGGCCTCAATCGTTCCGAATCGGTGCGACCCGATTAAGAAACACAATTGGGAACGATTGAAATTTTTGTTCAATCGTTCGCAATCGGATCCAATCATTTTTTTGTAGAAGGGATATGCTAATATAAGCCAGTGGTTGGATTAACGGATATCATTGAAGAACTTAAGACTTAATTGTTAGATAACTGATATGAACTATGGATCGAATTGTAAAGATTTAATTAGGTTAATGAAGATGATTACGCGATGTTGTTTGTCTGAGTGTTGTAAATTTATAATAATATAATATAGGCTGGTAATGAGATACTTCAGACCAAAGAAAGGAGCTTCGTTGTTTATTCCTTTATTCCAAATTAGCTGCCGACGTTTCGAAAACTAATGTTTTTCTCATCAGGACAATTTTTGTTGAATTTTGAAGTATCCTCAACATCTTAAGTTTTTCTAACTAGGTTTCTATTTCTCTTCCTTCGCCACTTCAAACTCTTCATTTTATAGTTAAAATCTTGTTTCCATGTTATTAATGTGCGTTAAATTGTTTTCAGTCATCTTAATTTAAAATTGTAATCTAATAATTTTGTCAATTTTGTTGTAAATAAAAACGGAAACATAACGAACGTTATGCTCCATTTTTACGAAGAGAAATTTCTCTTTTAATTTTAAATTTAGATGACTAAAAACAATTTAACGGACATTAATAACATGGAAACAAGATTTTAACTATAAAATGAAGAGCTTGAAGTGACGAAGGAAGAGAAATAGAAACCTAGTAAGAAAAACTTAAGATGTTGAGGATACTTCAAAATTCAACAAAAATTGTCCTGATGAGGAAAACGTTAGTTTTCGAAACGTCGGCAGCTAATTTGGAATAAAGGATTAAACAACGAATCTCCTTTCTTTGGTCTGAAGTATGTCATTACCAACCTATATTATATTATTATAAAGATTTAATTGTTATAATACTAAGGCGCAAAACGTCACTAAAAGTTAGCAAAATTACCTGTTTACAATGTATCAGTGCGAAATTTCGAGAGTAGAATTATCAATGCTGAACAAAAAGTTAAGGAATAGCTTTTCAAAGTAATAAGGCGAAGGTGCATCTCTAATTGATTCAGGTACCTTATTCCAAAGACGCTCTTTCCTTGCCATAATGCATAAGGGTTCTTTGCAACTTACAAAATTTGTGACGTGGAACTGCAAGGACCGCTTTTCTTACACAAAGCCTAGATGGAGCAAGTAAAATCACATTTCTGTTTTTAAAGAGATCTAGAAGATATTGAGGAGTTTTATTATAAAAGAGATTGTGAATTAGATCGCCCATAAAAAATTGTCTTCTCTCAGCCATCACATTAAGAAATTCCGCCCGTTGCTGACATAGTGTAATGTATTCATATTTCGGGGAAGGCGTGACTCGCTCGGTTGCAAAATAGTAGTGTTGGGAAGGAGGTATACATTTTTTAGATAAATCTAAAATTTTCGTGTTATTTATGTAAGTAACACGTTCGTACAGCAACACTACTCCGACCCAGGCTGCTGATCAATCTCTCTAGCGCTCACCCCAAGTGACGAGCTTCACAAGGTTATTATGTGAGGTTCCCCACTCGGGCCCATGAGTATCCAAGGTCTTTTGTTTCAGGCGTCATTCACTCTACTCACATTCTTTTTATAAACAATTTGTCGCCGCACTTTTCTGTCCTGACATACTTCTTTAGCTTCCTTTACGTCCATGCATGTTTTCATGCAAGCTATCCTGTTTCTATGGCTTCTCATGTCTTTTCGGATTAAGGCCTCATTAACACATTCTAACTATTCTTTCCACGGTCTGCCTCTGGGCATACTGCCATTTACTTTACCTTTATTCACTTGTTTCGTTAGACGTTCATTTTACCTTCTTCCAATATGTCCGAACCATCTTAACTGATTTCTTTCCCATGTGTGAACTATTGTCTCTTTTGCACCAAATTCTTTGAGGATTACTTCGCTTCTCACTTTGTTCATCAGTGTCTTCCCGCAAATTGTGCGCAGAGGTTTCATGCCAATCGCGTTCATTTTACTCCTGTCCTTTTCTTGACAGGTCCATGTCTCGCTACCGTATAGCACAGTCGATAACCTGATCCTCGTTTATGCGTCTATCTAACTCCCCATCTATTTTTCCATCACTATAGTGAATTGGCTACCTAGATATATGTACTTATCAACTTGTTCTGATCTCTCATCATTCAGGACAATGTTGCACATTGTTTTCTCATTTTATTCTTCAAGCTCCATGATTTTTGTTCTATTAACGTTAATTTTGAGGTCCATGTTCTTCATGCTTGTATTAAGTTCATTCAACATTTTTTGCAAGTCCTCGATTGATTCAGCCATAACAATCTTGTCATCTGCGAAAGCTAACCCACGTAACTTCACTGTTTTGAGATCTACACCTTCTTCGTCGAAGAGGGCCGTTCTTACACACATGTATCTAAATATGATAAATAGACATAAGGATATAACGCATTCTTGCTTCACGCCTTGCATAATATCGAACCAGTCACTCAGTTTCCCATTTACCCTTACACTCGCTTTACTACCTGTATATATTGTTTTTATTGCTTGTAGGAGCCATCCCTTGAATCGGTCCTCTTTGAGGACTTCTCAAAGTTTACTTCTATCCATCTTGTCAAATGCTTTTTCTCGGTTAACAAACGCACAAAAAACTTTATTTCCTGCCTTCGAACTTTTTTCTGTAATCTGTCTTAAGCTAAATATTTGATCCGTAGATGATCTTCCTGGCATAAATCCACTTTGGACTTCCCATATCCTTTTTTCTGTTATTTTCATTACCCTGTGAGTAAGTATTTTTGGGTATATTTTGCTCACGGTACTTAATAAGCTGATACCTCTTCAATTATTGCAGTTGGTTTTATCTCCGAGCAGCCTTGCCGTTTTTTAGGTTCTTAATTATATCTCTAACTTGAGTGACACAGACTTTCTCAATTGGGGTTTCTGATGCATTATGTTCTATATCGCAGTTCTGTTGTCCTATAGCTTCACCTCCTAATAATTCTTTAAAAGAGTTTTTCAAAGCGTCTACTATCCCGTCTGTATCATATTGCATTTCACCTTTACTGTTTCTCATGTTGACGAAATCTGTATTTTTACATCCCTCCATCTTTTTAAATATTAGTTTCTTGCTTCCTTCAAAATCGCTTTATATTTTCTTCTCTTCTTCTGTTCTGATTTCATCTTCACTCTCCTTGACTAGTCGTTTAACTTTCCTATTTTCGTGTCTGTAATCTACTGCCGTACCACACTTTTTCAATTGCAATTTTAACAATAATATCCCGTAGCAAAGTCCACGCGCCCTCTATATCTTCATTGCTTCTAAGCGCCTCCCAAGTTGCCTCGTCTATGCGTTTGGTTTTCTTATTCTGAAAATCTATTCACACTTCCGGTTTCTGTAAAATTTCCAATTTTTCTATTTTCATTCAAAGCCAAGAAAGAGTGGCCAACAATATTTCAACACAGTATTAAATATTTGGCGCAGAAATCTTTTACCCTATCTTAAGAAAAAAAATGCGAATTGTTTTATCATGGAAATTGAATGATTGATTTTTGAATTTGTGAAAAAATGTCTAATAGGAAATATTTGCTTTCCAAATTAATGATAACTCAAAACAAGACATACAAATATTATAAGAAAAAATAAAAAATTGTATGGGTAAAAATGCCACCATATATGCGTTGAATAAAAATAGTATAACAAAAACACTAAAATAGATACAAACATAAATAAAAAGTAGAGTTTGTAGAAAACTTGTAATTAAAAATTGTTCAGAAGAAATATATACCTTGATGTTCCCAAAAACATGAAAACAATTTTTGGAAAAATTCATTTCTTCGATATTTTTAAATTTTGAATTTTCTACCCTAAAACTGATAATTTTAAAATATACCAGGATTTTTTCAAACCCGAAAAATTGGAGAACGATTTGAACTATAAACTTCATAACCTATTTCAATTTTAAAATAATTTGAAATGAATAGACTCATAACTGAACTCTTTTATTCAATCTCAAATATATTTCATTTTTAACCCATTAATCATTTACTGTAAGAAGTTTAATTCTTTCATTTTGTCCAATTTTGAAGTTGCAAGTGATATTTTGTAATTTCAATTTATTAATAAGAACTGAACAATTATTGATTGTAAACGACTTTAAATTAAAAAAATGTAACCCCTAATTTAAAAAGTGTTCTACTTTAAACGATGCTTTGAAAAATGTTTGAGTTTAAATGGTTCTAACCTAAAATTGCTTCAAGATTACATAATTTTCAAAATTTTAAAATGTATTGAATAATTCTTCCATTTAGAGCATAGAAAACGAAAAGTGTATTTATATGTCATTTCATTTACAAGTATTCCAGTGAATAGTTCTATAATCTCATGCGACCGAGAACCGTGATTCTCACCGCGGAGATGTAGTTTCTCTTCAACTCATTCGTAATAATCATTTCGAACATTTGCGGCACCGACTTTTAATATTCATTATCAGTTTTGTAATTATGACTGAATATTTCTAGATGATTTACAGAAAAGTTATCGTTAACTCACCGAATTTTTCTTATAGCCTCCACATTATAACTAGTTCATTAATTCCTCAAGTACAAACTTTTTCCGTGTAGGTCTACTATCTCGTAATGAAATATTTCTTTGAGAGAAAGAAATATAATTTTACGAAAAAACTATTATTCTTTGAATTATATATGAAATTCATTACTTTTAATAAACATTTCCTTGAATTTCAAACAAAAATGCTTTGATAGACTTCCTTGTCAGCGGACGCCCAGTCAGCGGCGCTAATATGCGTAACACATTTAACATTTCAAAGACCATACAAATAAATTTCAGAGCAATTATTATTAAAAATATCAATATCTCCTGTTTTCATTGTCAGATTGATACCAAAAATGTCTGGAACACTTTGAAACAGTTGTTTCAGAATGCGAATTGTAAAGTTTTACATAATTTATCAAATATTTTAGTCACTCCATAGTGAAAATTTTCATGATGAAAAACGTAATTTTCGAATTTACTTTAATCATGAGAAAGATCTCATTTCCCGTCACTGAACTTAAAATGCAAACTTAAATTTGCTGCGATAAGAATATTTACTAAAAGCTATTTGAATATTTTGTATGGACTTTAAAATTGTCTTAAATTTTCAATAATTGAAAATGAAGATTTAGGGCAAGATAAACGACGAATATTTATTTATCTTCAAATAATATTTCTTCAATTTCAGTTGTTATTTCCTTGCAATGATTATGTCAACTTTTAGCATGCAATACATCTTTTTTTTCTTCAATTTATTGAATTTACTTTTTTATTGAAAGTATATTTCACAGAAAAAACTTAGGGTAAATAGTGTTGCAGGTAATTTCGTATTTTTACCTGTTCGAATTGGTAAAACACAAATATTACCCTCGATGGGCGGAAACTGCCTTTTGTTCTCATTGAAGTTGTCACCACTGTCTTGAAAATTGGAAAGCCACTAGCTTTGAATCGCTGAAGTGAAGTTAGCTGATGGTTTGTGTAACAGGCAAATCGGATAAGTGCGGCTTCATAAAGGCTGTTTTGCCGAATCGTTAGAACTGTCAAAAGTTCAATATGACATTTACAAGGCCTTCAAGGTAAACGTTGAGAATTACTCCCGAACGTAGGTAAACGCAGAATGATACCCTAGATGTGCGGGTAAAGTTTACCCACATGGGGTAATTTTTGTTGCAGGTAATCTTTATCCCGAATTCCGGGTAAAGTTTACACTTAGTTTTTTCTGTGTTCTTACATTTAAACAATTTTCTCATTGCATTGATAATGATAATTGTTAGAATGTAATAGATATTTGCTTGACTGAATGAATATTCATTTATCTTGAATAAATATTTCTTCAATGTAAGTCATTATTTCGTTGCAACAATTATATCAACTTATGGTGTCTAATAATTATTCTTTCAATTGAACAAATATCGATTTATGGTAAGAGAATAATTTTTGAATTTGGATCCATTTATCTTGAGTGAATATTTTCTTGTCTCAAAAAAATGGCTCCAATGATGTATGAATTATTTAATTTTAAAACATATTTATCCCTTTCGAAAAATCGATTTCATTGAATTAAAGAAGGAATTCTTCAGGGGCCTTAAACATATCCATGTAACCTAGGTTCCTACCTTCTAGGAAATCATATCTTTGACTTAATATTTTTCACTTCTAATGCGAAGAAATATTTACTATGAAAGAAATATCACCAAAGAAATCATTTTTCTGAATGCATGCTCGAAAGTATTTACATCGTGCTTTACGCTCGGTTCCTCTAGATTTTTGAACTTCGTGTTCGACTTCGATGAAAAGAAAAAGTTCATTTGTAAATATTATAAAATTATAAAAATCTCTACATATGAAGTTATTGTTATTTTTATTTTCGACTGAAAATTAACTTTATTTACTTAAGGTTCTATCGACCTTAAGGAACACATTCTCATCCAGACACTCGCGCTTTGCTATCGATAATTGATTTGAAAATCATTTGAATCTTCCGTTCCACGCTCGGTTCTATGCACCGTATGATAGAAACAAAAAAATTTGAGTGCATATACGGCGCGCGATTTGGTCGTGGCGCTTCGCGCTCCGAATTACACTGGTCGCGCACTTTGTGCTTTGTGTTACATGTTCTTCATATACGAATTACTAAATTTGTATTTGATTTCAAATGAAGAATAATGATATAATTTAGGCGACAAATTTTATAATTTAAAATGTTATTTTAGCTTGTGCCGTTTTCCAAAAAAGTTAATTTCTTTGATTTTGAATATATTCTTACGACGAAAATTGATTACAAGTTTGTAAATCTACTTTGAATGCAAAATTTTTGTTCATCCATCTGTTTTCGTATCTTGCATTGTTTTTCCAAAAATTTGATTTTTTTTTTTTTTACTGTCAATGCTATTTTCACGAATAAAACAAAAACCACGCATCCTATCGAAACATGATTAATAATTTTGTAACACTTCTTTCGATAAAAAATTTGATCTCCTTCATTTTTTTCGTAGCTTGTGTTATTCGTCTAAAAATTTAATTTTTCTATTTTCAATACTGTTTTTTACGAATAAAACAAAAACTACGAGTCATATCAAAAAGTAAATGATAGAAAATTTGTAAATCTTTTTTAGGTGCACAATTTTAGTCAATTCGTCTTTTATCGTATCTCACACAGTTTGACAGCAAAATGGAATTTTTTATTTTTTAATTATTTTTTTGTGTAATCAAAATTTGAATTTTTGATTTGTCGAAAAATTCAAAAAGTTGTTATGAAAATATTGCAGGGTGTTCACAAAGCAACGTTCTTCTCCTTCTGACTTTTTTTCATATCATGCGTTTTTCGGGTTAAAATGTTAATTTTGTAATTTTTTTGTTTATCCGGAAAAGTTATTATGATAAATTGTTCCAGTTGTTGAGTACTATGAATAGCCGTATATAGAATTTTTGAATCTTAAAAAAAATGGTCTCAAAAATTTTCAAAATGCTCTAACTTTTTGAATTTAGATCCAAATTAGCTGGTTAATGAACTTGTTCTTTCTTTTTAGGCCCTAAAAAATGTTTCCAAAGCACAATCCAATTTGATTATTTTTTCGGAAGTTATTGTGCCTACAGACTACAGACTATAGACTGCAGACTACAGACTACTGACAGACGTTACCTTACCTTCAGACTTACCTTCGTAAAAATCGTTTTTTTCTGACTCAGGGGGTCTCGAAACGTGGAGATTTGATGAAAACCAACCAAGTCAAATTTTGCATAAAACCAATTACCTTCTCATTAGAATCAGAATGTAAAAAACTAAAGAAACGCATTTTCTTGAATCAAGTAAATTTTTTTCAGTGTAGTAGGCAAAAATTAGGAGCACCGTGACATTAGTCGTCTCTGGATGCTTTTATAGAGCTACCATCATATAAAAATAAACTGAACTTTAGTAAAAGCAGAACCTAAGCCTTCAGCTTCAATGAAGTCTTCGTTATTCGCACCTTCCACAGGGATTTCATTAATAGGAGGCTGCTGTTCCACTTCCATGTTGATGGTAGCTAGTTCAACAACGGAAAGTAGCCTGTTGGCAGATATTGAGCGTTTATGGTCGGCTAGATTCTGTTCCTTTATTCTTGTGACTAGAATTGGGTACTTGTGAGGTCATCTGCCTCTGGTGTCTCTGGTGGTACTGTATCATAATGAGGTTCTACACTGCATAGGAACGTCAGTAGCTTGATGATGTTGTATTTGATCTTGCGGTGGGGCAGCCTCCTGTAGCTGATGTTTATTACCGACGTCTTTTCCCGCCGAATCAACCTGTCATTTAATTTCCATTGCTTGGTCTTCTGAAATAAGTAGATTATTCTTGATGTCGTTATCCCGGGGTTTTCGCCATCAGCCAAGGACTAAGTCAAGTGCATGATGATTCAACGATGCTCAGGAGAAAAAGTTATATATAGTTTATATTTAGTGGGCAGAGCACTGATATTTTTACTTTATTTTATACAGACAAATTTATTAAACAAATGAAAAATATAATTGTCTCGTCCACTATATAGAAATAAATATATATATATATACATATATATATATATATATATATATATATATATATATATATAACGTTGTCACCTGTGTGTTACAAATTAAATCAACACGGTTAAATTCTCAAAACAGGCGAAAATGTAATTTGGAACTTTCAAGTGCATAACCATAAAATCTCAGTGTATCGTCCACTTTCAGTACGTACAGACGCGTTTTAGTTGAAGCTAGAAGGAACAAATATCAATTCGTATATGCGGCTATTCTTCTTTTAAATTATATTTCCATAAAAGACATTTAAAGCCATTTTTATCTCAGCTTAAATCCCTAAATCACCAACCAACTGAGACTCTCGGTTTCCTTTCTCTGTCTTCAACCCCCCCCCCCCCCCTCCCAAAACCCAGTAACCGAAGTTTTTGTGGGACTGACGTTACAACTAAACTCTCCACCGTACGACAAATCACTACTTAACTTGGACATGATTTCGGGTCGAAAAACAAATTTTCGCGCATAAAAGTGATAGTTGGGTGTACAATCTAAACATGAATAATACAAACGATAAAGTAGCATCGGAATGGACTGAAACTTTGATGGACGAAAAGCATACACACGGTAAACATAAAGGTCGAGTTTCAGGCGATGAATGGAGACTGGGTGTTTGGAATGCTAGAGGAGTGAATGATCTTTAAGTAAGAGAACTACGAGAAACTATGCAAGTAAGGAAACTAGATATGCTATGTGTACCTGAGACAACGAAAAAGGGCCGTGAAAGTAGAAACATAGACAATGGGGCGTTGGAAGGCGTCTTCGAAATATGGTTAAGAGTAGATAGCGAATCACATGCTGATCAAGGGGTCAGTTTAATTATGAATGAAAAAGCAAGCCTATTCACTAGTGACGGAAAAATAGTTGGGGAGTTCGATAGGCGCATAAATAAGGGTAAGCAGGTTATCGGTAGAGCAGGTTCGCTTCTCAGAAATAAAAAAACATAAGAAAATTCTATATTCGTACCAACTGTACTATACGGTAGCGAGACATGGACCTTTCAAGAGAAGGACATGAGTAAAATTACCACGACTGGAATGAGATCTCTGCGCACAATATGCGGGAAAAACACTGATGGACAAAGTCCGAAACGAGACAATCCTCAAAGAATGTGGTACAGGAGAGACACTATTTGATACATGGGAAAGAAATCAGTTGAGATGGTTCGGACATCTTGAAAGAATGGAAGATGAACGACTGACCAAACAAGTGTATAAAGGTAAAGTAAATGGCAGAACGCCCAGAGCTATACCGTCGAAAGAATGGTTAGAATCTGTGAATGAGACACTAATCCGAAGAGACATAAGAAGCCATAGATACACGAGAGCTTGCATGAAAAATGCATGGACGTAAAGGAAGCTAAATTAGTATGCCAGGACAGAAAGGTATAGCGACGAATAGTTTGTAAACAGAGTGGCAATAGAGTGAATGACGCCTGGAACAAAGACCTTGGATACTAATGGGCCCAGGTGGGCCACACATAACAACTTTGTGAGGCTCTTCACTTGGGGTGATCGCTAGAGAGATCAATCAGAAACCTGGGTCGGAGCAGTGTTGCGGAATGAACATGTCATTTAAATAAATAACACGAGAATTCCAGATCAATCTAAAACATCTATACCTTACACCTATATACCTATCTACCTTATACCTATGTACCCACCCACACTCTACTATTTTCTAACCGAGCTCCAACCGAGCAGGTCACGCCCACCCCGAAAGGGAAATGGCTTAATGGTATAATAATAATAAAAATAACTTGCGACAATGTTGTACTAGGCATAAAATTAGGAGCATTGTGTAGTTTGTAGTTCATCTTTTACCGCTGTTGTGCTTACACAGCAGTGGAGGGCGTTGGGAGTGACATCAATCGTCTGTGGATGTTTTTTTTTAGAGCTACCGTCTTAACTTATTATGTATAAGAAGAAAAGATAAGGGAAGCTCATTTTTTCCAGACCTAACATGGTTACTTCCCAATATGTCGAAGGCATTTTTGTTAAAAGTTACTTTTTGTTTGATAGTCCGCATGGGGGTGTACCAATATGTATGTACTATGCATAATTGGAAATATTGAGCAAAGTCTGGGTTTTTACTCCACCATCCACAGACTGGGTTGCAGCCAAGTACCTTCTGGAAGACCTGCAGCTCAGGGACCGAAAAACGGACCTCTAACGTGAAGTCCTAGCGCCTAACCGCCTGAGTCACCGAGGCTCTTATTATTTTTATTATTTATTATTCTCATTATTTATTCTTGTCTCATCATAAAGAAGGCAGCTCATATTTCTATCAGGCTTAAAATGGTTACAGCCCAACAAGTGAAAGGAATTTTTGTTAGAGTTGAATTTTTGAATAGTCTGCACGGGATTGTCCCGGTAAATATCATCAGTCACGAACTCATTTTTGTAATCCAATCAAGCGATTTAATGAGAGCATAGAGCGGTATGCTTGATTTGATATATTGGACGAAGCCTGGTTTTTATCCCACCACCCACGAACCCCTAACCGCCTGGGCGGTTATTATTATTACTATCATTATGATGATTGGATTATTACATTAGAATTGTTCACAGTTACATTAATTATTACATTATACTTCTGAACAAATGCTGCATTTAAATTTTTGTATTTCAAATGTTCAAATTTTTTTAAAAGCGGTGGTATTTTTGTCGATTAATGTAGTATATTTGTTTCATTTTTAACTGCGTTTATTTTCATTAATAACGTTATAACTCTCTTTTCTTTAAGACAAGGGCTTGGTTCTGTGAATAAATTAATATTTTGTCAACTTTGTCCAATGATTATTTTGAACAATATATTATATCTAAGAACCACCGAAATATTATTTTCCTATTGAATTATTTATTTTATTTGTATATATAAATAAATATCACTGTCATCCTTGGGTCGCTTCGTGTCCTCAAGACACACGAGGGTTTCACCGGCCTGTCATTGTGATTTCGTCGTGCCCTGTGACCACTCATCTCACGGATGTGAGACGTGGTCATAGGTGTATTTTACCGCGGTTCTACTGGGGGTTATTGACATTTTTTTTTAGATGGCAGTTGCTCTTAGTGGTACCCTGCGGTGGTTGTTTAACTTTTATATATAGTTAAAAGTTTGTCATAAGGACAACCGCAGGATTTCGCCGGGAGCGGGTGCTAATCTAAAAAATTGCACCCGCTCCCAGCGAAATCGCGGTAAAATTTCAGCTGTAACCACGTCTCACGACCGTGAGATGGGTGGTTACAGTCTGCGCGAACTCAATACGATGATCCGGCGAAAGTCTCGTGCACCCTGAGGACACGGAGCGACCCAAGGACGACCGCCTTCTGCATTCTCCCTGCAAGTGTCTCAGCATTTTGTTGACACGCAGGGATGCTTTTCAGGCTATTAACAAATGAAACCTTGGCACCTCCAAGAGCGCCAATGATCAGGACGATTAGCTTAACAGAATATTCCGGGTATAACCGTCGCAACTCCCTCATAAGGTCTTTATACCTTTCTTTCTTTTCTTTCTCCTTCGCTGTGACGTTTTTGTCCGCTGGTGCCGAAAATTCGATAACGAACATGGTTCGTTTCTCGAAGTCAAGAAGAACCATGTCAGGCCTCGAGTGCGCAACAGAAACAATTGTCGAGAATATGAAGTTCCAATATATGCGGCACTTCTCATTCTCGACAATTGACTCTATTTCTCTAGGGGCGTTCAGCGGAGAGGTATTTGGGCTAATGCCGTAAGAGTGACAGAGATGGTAATAAAGCACTCTCAGTGCCGCATTGTGCCTTTGGATGTAGGTTGTTCCCGCATGAGCTGGACAACTAGATAGTATGTGTCCTAGATGCTCGGGGTGTTCATGACACGCTCTGCAGCTATCATCGGGAATATCTTGGCTCAAAATGTGGCGACGGTATGCTAGAGTGGAAATGACACCATCTTGACATGCCAAAATGAAGCCCTCTGTGCTCGACTTCAATCCGGGTGATCTAAGGAAAGCAAACGTCAGCTCATACGACATCGACTGATCTTCCACATTTTTGTGGAAGATGCCGTGCATCTTCTTGTCGAGGAGCTCTTCGCGGAAGTTTTTCTCCTGTGCTTTCTTAATCCGGGCCTTCAGGAGTGAGTATTCAAGATGGATAAGATTTTATGCATTTCGCTCACCCCTGATATTGAAGTCAAGGCCGAGTGTTTCAGCAGCCTCTTCTGCTGCTTTGTAAAGAAACGCCCCTTTGCCTACTTCTTCGTGTTTTCTGACCATTTTAAGAAGAGGATCTTGTCCATTTGCGACAATATGTGCTGTACCCAGAATAATCCTGTTGTGAAGACATCCAAGATTCAGTATTCCACGACCACCTTGACGGCGTGAGATGTAAAGTCGTGGAACAGAAGACTTAAGGTGCATGCTTTTGTTCATGTACATGACCTTTCGGGACCCGATATCGAGGGATCTGGGCTCGTCCTTCGTCCATGGAACCACTCCAAATGAATAGAGTACTACTGGGACGGCAAGCATGTTCGTTGCAGATACTTTGTTCCTCGCCGACAGTTCGGAAGACCATATCTGTCGGAGGAGACGTTTGTATCTGCATCGGAGAGTATCCTTTATAGATGTTACGTCCTGAATGCGGCTTTGTGGCACGCCCAGGTATGTATAGGTCTCTCCAGCGCAAAGGTGTCGTATAGCGCTTCTGTCAACGAGTTCAGGATCTTCGGGGATGCCGTTAAGTTTTCCTTTCTTCAAATTAACCTTGGCGTATTTCTCTAACCCGAACTCCATTCCAATCTCTTGAGTGTACTCTGTGACAATTTTTAGAGCTGGATGTAGTTTCTCTTGATTTCTAGCATAGAGCTTAAGATCATCCATGTAAAATACATGAGTTACCTTATGCTTTCGATTTCCAGGTTTGCCGCAGAGGTACCCTTCGGAATGGAGAAGTGCGAGAGATGTTGGCAATAATGTGTCTATGAAAGGTGATACTGTTAGTGATCACACGATATTTTCCAGATAAGATGGTAAATCTGGTTTTCCAAAGCGGCATTAATCTCTCTATGCATCTCACGATGTGTGGATGAACCTTTAAGCTTTTCAACAGACAGATGATAAGTCTATGGAAGGTTGAATCAAAAGCTTTTCGGTAATCTATCCAGGCCATCGATAGAGATCGTTGATAGGATGCTGCATCTTTACAGACACATCTATCGATGAGCAGGTTCTCCCGACATCCTGCTACGCCTTTCTTCGAGCCACGTTGTTCATACATCTCTCGCCACACAGGTTCAATTGTCCGAAGAATCCTATCATTTAGGATGGCTGTGAAGATCTTATACAGTGTGTTCAGACAAGTTATTGGCCTGTAATTCTTAGGGTCAGCTAAGTTGCCCGTCTTAGGCAGGAGCACTGTGCGCCCTTCCACCAACCACTCCGGAATAGGCTCTTCCGACTTTAGATATGAGGTGAAAATTCGGGCCAGATGCTGGTGGGTAGAAGGAAACTTCTCCCACCAGAAGGTCTTGATACCATCTGGTCCCGAAGCGGGAAAGTTCTTCATGCCTCTTAATACATTTTTCACCTCCTCGGTAGTGATAGGTGGGCATTCTTCCTCAGTTGTTATGAGGGCATTGCACAGCTCCTTGAAGCTATTTATGTTCTTTGAGTCTTCTTGAAGTGGATGCTGGACCTCGTAGACTTCTCTCCAAAATGCTTCGACCTCCTCTGGTTTGGGCGGATGGTCGACAGTAATTGGAGGGTCTTGGAAGAGTTTAGATGGATCAGATGAAAATTGTTGATTTTCTCTGACCCACCTCTCTCTCCGCTCTAGACTTCTCCTAGCGTTAGATAGTATTCGTATTCTGTCAACAATATGCTGTCTGATGGTCATTAGCTTTGATTTGTTGATTGTGTGATGACGGATCCGCAGTTCGTGCGCGAACCGTCGGACCTTGGCAGTGTGATTCCTGCCAGATGTTATGTAGTCAATCACACACTGAATGCGGGACGCGTACTGTCTAGCCCAGCCTATCTTTGTGCTGAGTTGATGCATTCTTCTTTTGGTCTTATGATCAACCGTTGGTCTTGTTTTACGGCTTGCATCTGCCAAAGTTCTCGCTGCATTGTACACACCACAACTGATAGTCCAGAGGTCGGATTCTTCGGAAAAATCTCCACGAAGTTCATCATCCAATTCAGTCAGATCTTTGGGCTTGGGAGAAACCTGAATGTTGATGTTTCTCCGGGTCCTGAAGCATCGTTCTTCCGCTAGTGGATGCCTGTTCGCGGTTGGTCTCAGTGTCGCCTCTCTTTCTCTGTTGTTGGCTTGTTCTGGATGCGGTTGAGTAGGCACTCCGCTTATATAACCTCTTTTCCGGAGGTTCTCGGCATGGTTTCGCAGACGTTGTTGCGAAAAGTCTGAGAGCTCTGGGTGTTTCTCGCACCACAGAGCATGCAGTCGTGCCATGTAACCTTCTCGTTCAGTGACCATACTGGCATCGTAGCACTCCAGCAGGCCGTCATTGAGTTGATCCGTCCACTTAAAAGTAACAAGATTCCGCCGGTCAATCGCATTGACTCCGTCTTGATTGGCTCCCCCAACTGTAGGGTAGTCGGCATTGTTGTCCGACCCATTGTCGGGAGCCCTGCGCGTTCGATTGTTTTGAACCGCACTTACTACAATTATGTTCGGTGTTGTCATTGTTGTTCCCACGAGCAGCTAGGGAAAGGGTTCGTCCATCCTTGTAGAGCCCCGCATGCAAGGATAAGGCTGTATACTCTGAGAGTCGCCGATTTCCCAGAATCACCGTTAGAGACACCTCACCCAGGTGACATTCAGCTTTCGGCACGGTTCTCACGCCTTCGCTTGGGGGTTATTCCTTCGGGACCATCCCTGGACAATTGTCCACGACTGCTTATTAATAATTGTAACCATATTCAGCAGAAACCCTTGGTACAGGGACCCTCTATCCGCAACCCGAGGACGCGTTCGGTGGCTTTGTCATAAGCCCTTCGGTTCTATTCCAAAGGAATCTAAACCGAACCGAATATATATATATATATATATATATATATCTGCAATTTTTCTGCTATTAAAAACTCATTTCTTTTTTTCCAAGAAATATTTGGTAAAATTGAGGATCATTTCTGGTCCGTTAAGAATTACAGGCATAATAAACTATGCTAAACAGTAAATACCGCAGATCCATCGCTGCAATCCTTCCTAAATGATATTACTCTCTCAAAGTACGCGATTCTACGACAAATTACAAAAATTTAATATTTTTTGCGATTGCTTTTTACGAAAAAAACTATTTCGAGTCCAAAATGCATTAAAGCTTGTCGAATGTTTCGTACAAATTCGTAAAAGTTCTTATATCAAAGTTTTAGTAAAAATGGAAAGAATTTTTCTCCGCCAGGGTGTTTTCCCCCTGACAAAATTTTGAAGGACCAATAGCTCTCAAATAAAAACCAAAATGTCTAACTCAAAAAAAGACACAAAGATGATCAAATTTCGGAAAACAAAAATTTGTGCTGAGTTGTACTCGACAAATGAAATCTTCCTTTCTTTAACGAAATTCATTAAGACCAACAGTTCTCATATTAAAAACAAAAATATTAAAATTAAGAAACATATAAGACACTATTACTGAATTTTGCTAGAAAAATTCAGTCTTCTTTCTTTCTAACAAAATTCTGTGAGACGAACAGTTCTTATATTAAAACCAAAAAAATCAAAATAAAAAAACATACAAGTCCCAAAAATAATGAACTTTGGAAAAACCAAAACATGTGCTTAGTAGTGCTCGACAAATGCAATCTTCTTTTCTTTAACAACATTCGGTGAGACCAATAGTTCTCATATTAAAACAAAAAATATCAAAATCAAAAAACAGACAAGAAACCATTGAATTTTTATAGAAAAATGCAGTCTTCTTCCTTCCTAACAAAATTCTGTAAGATGAACAGTTCTCATATTGAAACCAAAAATATCAAAATAAAAAGTCCAAAAAATAATGATATTTGGAAAGACCAAAACATGCACAGAGTAGTGCTCGACAAATACAATCTTTTGTTCTTAAACGCAATTCTTTGAGACCAACAGTTCTCATATCAAAACCAAAATATCAGAATCAAAAAACATACAAGATACAAAAAAAAATAGAATTCCGAAAAATCGAAACATTTGCACGTTTTTGATTTTAATGTGACAACTGTTCGTCTTACAACATTTTGTTAGAGGAGAAAAATATTTATTCTGTCAAGCACAATTCAGAAAAAATTTGGAATTCACAAAATAATAAAAATGTTCATGTTTTGGATTTTTTTTAAACGGTTAGGTTTTCGGAATTTTACTTTGCTACACAAAATTATGTATACTTTCGAGCCGCATGCACTACCCTTCGTTTTTGGCTAGTAATAAGTTGCGGTTCTATAAGCAAAAAAAGACGTTTTTCAAAAATTGTGCCCGTAATTTTCGATTACAGATAGATTCCTCTTATTATTATTATTTATTTTATTTACAGATACGCTAAAAAAACGCTCAAAGAAATATCGCCCTATTATGCAAATCGGGAGAAACACCAACAATATTATCGGGAGCATCATGAGGCGCGACGACATAATTATCAGAAGCATCGTGAAGAACGACTGTCAACTGCTTGTCAAGGATTATATAATCGGGATTATATTATAAAAAATTACTTTAACATATTAATGATTTTGCATCTAATATATGTGTCATATGTACTAACAAACTTCTTCATTTGCCGGATTTAACAATATTGAATTATCTCAAATTAGAGATTCGTTTATTATGTCGTGTAAAACCTTTTATGAAAATTTTACGTTTCTTCATGTGGAATTGTAATTATTATCGAAAATGTAGAAAATGTCAATTAGGTTCGAAACTTCACGGTTTCCATAAACAAAATGTAAAAAACATCACAATGAATAATAAGAACTAATCATTTATACACAGAAAAAACTGGGGTTTCTATTAGAACCAATTTTTGGTTCCAAAGGAGCTGCAACAAAAAGGAACCTCTCTTGCTGAAAAGGAACCCAAAATGTTAAATGGTTTCCAAATGAACCCAAGTGTGGATTCAAATGGTTCTAATAGAGCCTTTTTCTCACTTCTGCTTAGACTCACTTCAAAGATTGCACAAGTTAATGATGCACATTATGCTTTATAATTGGAATTAAATAATATTGCACTGGAAAAAATTTAATAAAGAAACTAGAATCATAGATATTAGGCATTCTTGAAAGGAAGATATCGCACATGAAATGTGACCGTTTTTAAGGTTATGTTGCAAATCCGAAGTTTCCCACTGCGCATGCCTAAAAAGCGCGGGACTATTCAAAATTATATAATATACACTTGCAATATCAGGTTAATATAAAATTTTTTCAAGAAGCTAGGTATTTCTATAATTCAATTTAATTTGTTTTAAATGAAAATAAGAAAATTTTGTTAACATTTATCTGTATGACTGTTCATAGTATTTATTGATTTCAAATAGGCCCGCGCTTCTCGGCACATGCGCAGTTGAAAAAGTCGGCAACCGCCGATGGCCATCTATCGGATATGAATAAACTAAAAAGGAACCCTAAATAAGAGTTCCTTTAGAGCCTAAGTTCTAAATGATCCCAAGTTTCACTTGAGCCGCAGCATTACTGATCCCTCAGTTTTTTCTGTGTATCAAAATGTTAAAGTCAATTTTCTTTCAGATGAAAATATCATACAAAATTCAATTTATCACATTGGTAAAGTGCAAAATGTTTCTGATCAAAATCTACCACGAATTTGTGATATATGTGATGTACAAATTTCGAAAATAAAGGAGGGGTTAGCTACTCTAATTTTTCTTGCATACTAGATTACAAGATTACACGTTTACATAGGATTACAAACGATTTCAAGAGATTAAACAAGATAACACGGGATTCAAATTTAAGAACGTAAGAGATAAGAGACTGCGTCGTATACTTGATAAAACCTAAAGAATTCATCTCGGAAATAATATAGAAATATATTGATATTTGACACATGTTCTCAAGTTCTGTACTTGATTGAACAAACGACTTAGTTTTTATTTTACTTCAAGGAAAATCATAATTGGTAGTAGGAAAGTTTTCTAGAATATGTTATATTTTTTTAATGTGTAAAAAAGTATACTTTTTGAACTTTTCTTATTTTTAGGAAAATAAGCCATTGTTTCCAAGCAATCTAACCAGGATTGGTATGAACGCTGTAAGGTTACTAAGTTATTTGATTAGTTGAATAAGGGTTTCCATACTTTTTTAAAAACATTTTTTATTACCAATGAAGTATTCGACAAGAATGTTGAATGTACTACAATTTTCAGAATTCTATGAATTATTTAAAAAATATATTATCTGAAATTCATGCAACTACCTAATTAATTTAAGACGCACACAGTAAAGAAGGATTAAAGGAAAATATTAGAACAAGGATACAAGAAACTTAAAACGAACACGTGCAACAATAATTTAGCAATACAGGTACAAGAGCCTATACAAGGCTGTAAAGGCACCATAATCGAATCAGTTCAAATTTTGTTCTAATTGTAAGTTCTTTTATTTCTAAAAACATTTAAGTTCTTGTTCAACAGGGATTTCAACCGTTAACAAAAAAGTATCCATTAATATACAAAAGATTACATGGGATTACACGATATAACACATGGGATTACACAACATTGCGGAAGATTACACAAGCGAATATACAAGATTATATGGGATTACATATAGCAATGTATACTAGGATGGTCCAGAAATGAATAGAAATTTTTTCTTTAATTTTGTATGCATATTCCCCCTTTGCTTGGAGCCAAAAACACGTTTTTTTAAATATTATATTCAGAGGTCCCGCAAGCTCCATGAAGTTTAACACGTATTTCCCAGGAACAAAAAATACGTTTTTGTAAATTTGTTTCCATATCGTCAATTTTTGGTGTATCGAGTTGACTCACAACATTCCTCTTTACGATTAGGTATGCAATACATAAAATATTAATTTCTACTGATAATAACATGTTAAAATGAATTGTTTGAACAATTGATTATTATTTATAAGAATTTTCTCTCAGAATAATCCTTTTAGAATAATGCTATAATGTTGCAGTTTTTTCTGTAACTTTACCATTTTTGTCCACTCTTCAAATAGGACGAGGTGATAAGTATTGAACTTCAACAAACCTAATTATTTTGACGAAATATTATTGTTTATAACTATCTTCTCATATAGTAATACTAGACAGAGGCGGTTTTTCTAAAACTTTTAACTTTTCGTCCACTTTTCACTTAGTGAGATATTAAATAATTGAAGTTTCGGAACATAATTGTTTAAAGAATTTATTATTGTTTATAACTATCTTATATTAGAATAATGCTAGAAAGCTGCGGGTTCTTCTTGAATTTTCCGCTTTTGACCTTTTATTTATGAAAAATAATAAATAAAAATCAACAAAAATAATTTTTAAATAGTATTCCATTCTTGTCGGAATTAAGTATTTAAAATTTTTTTACTAATGTTTAAAAAATAATAATTTGAACAAAGAAGCTCACAGTAACTAATTCAAAGAAAAGTTACATTCAATGCGATCGATATAGAAAATTTAAAGAATATTTCAAATATCTTGTACTATTTAAAAAAATTTACTCACAAAGAAGAGATTCTTTCAAGAATTAATATCTCAGAAAAAGCTGCAACTATCTAGCATTACTATAAGAGATGATAGTTATAAACAATAATGATTTATTTGAACAGTTCAGTTTATTAAGTTGCACTGACTATTATACTTCACTATGTAAAAAGTGGGCAAAAGTTAAAATTTCAGAACAAAACCGCAAACATCTAGCATTACTATAGGAGATAGTTATAAACAATATTAATTTGCTTAAAAGATAATGTTTGTTAAATTGTAATTATTATCACCTCATACTGAGTGAGAAGTGAACAAAGCGTTATACATTTCAGGAAAAACCGCGACTTTCTAATTGTATTTTAAAAGAAAATTGCAATAAACAATAATCAATTGTTTAAAAAATGTATTTTTACATTACATTATCAGTAGAAAGAAATATTTTATATATTATAATAATTTTGTACTAAAAGAAACCACGAAAAGATAATAATTAATTGCAAAAACTCGCGAGAGTTAAAAAAATGTTTAAAGTAATTTTTAATTCGTATTATATGGCTAACTGTGAAGACAAATGTTGAGAGTTAACTCGAAACACTTAATATTGACGATTCTGAATAAAATTTAGAAAAATTTCTTTTTTTTATCGGAAAATAAGTCTTAAACTTAATGTGGAATTTTCTTTAACAGTTTATGAGTTTATAACCGTTGTTACATTATTTAAAAGAACTGTTCAATATATACTATCTGTCTTTTTTAAAACTGCCTTTTGTATTTGCTTTATATGTGTAAAATTATAAATTTTCAATCCAATATTTTAATGTTTATGAATGTATAATGTACGTATAATGTTATAAATTTAATGTTTATAAAAAGCTAAAAAGAATAATTTTCGAGTTTGAAAAAACCACCCCTAATACTAGAGTCGGTAAGATAGACCAGCGCGACGGAAGAGTTCTGCATTTCACCACGCGAGGGACTAGTGTCGCCGCGCCACCCCTCTACTTCCACCCACACCAAACCAGCGAATGGGCTTGTCGCGTTCAACTCGCGAGCCACCGGTTCAGTTCAGTCAGTCCGTCTCGTGCTTTCGTGTTAGTACTTGATGTTACATTTTTTCGTTTATGACGTGCAACGGTATTCCTGCCATTAGCCGGCGATGTGACCGGCATTCAAAAGTGCCGCGTTGCGCGAAATTTTTGGCGACCATTATCCTTTGACTCGTCAGCGGAATTCCTCCCCTCCCGACGGGCACGTGGAACAAGTTTCAAAGGCAGGTGCAACTTGCCTCCGTAGTGTCAAAGACACGCATTCTCTTCTGAAAAGTGAAACGCTCTCGACCAGATTTTTAATCACAATTCTTCAATCTCCCATAAACTCCACTCGAATTCACAGTTCCAGCTGAAATTCACTGTGTTCTTTCAATCCTTTGAAAGTTTCATTTCGGAGTTTCATTCGTTCTACTTTAAAAAAGAAGAAAGTAGACCCGAACGTGGGAGTCGAAACTCCATTGTGTACATTCTCGAGTGATTTAACTCGAAACAAAACAAACGTACGTACAGTGACTGACAGTTGTGACAGCTCGGAATAAATTCGAAACATTCCAAAACACATTCCAAACCATAATTTTTTAATACACATGTTCCTTTTTTTTTACCGCGAAGTGTTTTTTTTTCGTGTGACTAAGTGAAGTGAAGTTTAAGAGTTAATAATTGTAAGAAGTGTTTGCTTAAAAATTTTGTTAAGGAGTTTGTATCAAGTTTTTAATAAGAAAATTGATCGCGAAAGGAATACGTAGCTAGGGGGTGAGAAAAATTAAAGATAGTGAAAAGATAGGAGGTTTTGGTACTGGAAATCAACAGAACGGGGTGGGACGGGACTGAGTGCTTTCTCTGAAAGAAGATTTCATCAAGATTAATAATATCGTGCTTCGGAGCAAGGGAGCGGGGCATCGTTTTATTGGGAGCATTGTGGATTGGGAGAAATGTCCACAAGGTTGAAAAGGGAACCGGTAACCGGTTATGTCATTGGCTGGAAACTGGATCGTGGAGCGTGTTGACTTACAACAGATGAAGAAGCGTGCCAACATCTGAGAGAGAGGTCGACGAAGTGTGCTAGACACGAGAGAGGAAAAAGGGCTGCCTCTCTCTTTCATTCCCACCACTAACCGGAAGTCATATGCTCATACACGCGCGGAAAACGGTAAGTTGAGAGGTGTAGGAGTCACGAAACTAACGAGCCGTGTCCTTTTGTTGAATCCGGGCATTTGCTTCTTTCATCCGTCTTTCGGTCCTCTGCAGTTATAATTTACTGTCCGTTTTATTCACATCATCTCAAATTCTTACCTTATATTTTAAATTATGTTTCCTGTCAAATACGTAAATTGGTCCAAACGGTACGCTTAAATTTTCTTCTGTTACAAAAGCATCAAGTTTGTTGTAAAAATTCCTCACTAAAGAATCAAAATTCTTTTTGCATATGTTTTCATATTTCGAATATGTTTTTTCAAAATAACTGACCTTTGGATCTGGTCTTGGTCTGGTCTTTTTGTTCAGAAATGGAATTTTTGCACAGATTGACTTGATAATATTGTGTTTCTAATTTTCTTCTTAAAAAAGAAGATAAGTTACATATCTTAATTAGCTCAAAAAACATAATCTTGACGGCAAATTACATGCTTTTGTCACAATTAGAGAACAGTTGTTAATATTTTCAGTGTGACGTTTGAACTAAATTTTTCTCTCAAATATAAAAACAATACGTATAAATTCTTGAAAAGGCTAAAATGTTAAATAACCTTATTTTACTATATGTTTTTCGAATTGCCTAATAGTTCTTATAAAGTTCGAGATTGTACCATTCGTTTTATATTAGAAGCCCCAATATTTAATCAATTTCAAACCAAAAACGTTTCAAATCGAATAATTTCAAATTCAAACATTAAATATTTACATAATTTTCTATTATTCATGAAGATTATCAAACAATAAATTAGTGATTACTGTTTAAACTATAATCATACATTCAATAAAGAAAAGTTAAATATCTTAATTAGTGGAAAAAATACAATACAATAGGAATCTTGACGCCAAATTTAATGCTTTTGTAGCATCTAAAGCCAAATTTTCAATATCTTCAGTTGACCGCATCAACGAAATATTTCTCTCAAATATAAAAAGAATCCAGTTTGTTTAAAATTAAAAATTCTAGGTATTAATTTCTGAAAAGACTGAAAAGGTAAAGACCCTTATTTTATTATCTGCTTTTCGAGGGCAGGTAGTAATTTTTGTAGTTTTTATTTTGAAGCTTGGGTTTTATCGGGCTAATTTTTATTAATACTAATAATAATTTAAATTAAAAACTTGATAAATCAGCCGATTTTAAATTGCCTAATAGGGCTTAAAGAATTTCAAACCAAAAACACTTTAAATCAAATAATTTTAAATTCAATTATTAAAGATTTGTATAATTTTTTACTATTCATGGAGGTTCTCAAATAATAAAGAAGCGATTACTATATTTAAACTTTAAATCTGAATGGATGAATCGAATGTGATTAAATCATCATTAATCCGTGCTATAAAAACTCTCATAAATATCCAAATAAAGCGGATGTAACTCGAGTGAATGACTGATTCAATATTTGATAGGTCGAGTATTGAGCTTCGGCAAATTTTGGTGTCAATAAGGAACTTTCTGTTCCGATAATATTTTTTGCTTCTTTGGAAAAATAGTACAATATTTTACTATTTTATCATAAAATGAGGAATATTAAGTTATAAATACACACAAAGTATCATATAATCAAGAATATTACACACTAAAAGCACACTAAAGAATTGCTCTCTTCTGTGACAAGTCACGAAAATGACGTACTACAAAATTAAAATATAGCAAAAAATGCCGTATCTATATACACTACGTATTTGATATTTCAACAGATAGATTAATTAAATCGAAAAGTTATTTATTTCCCACTAGAATGATCACTAGAAACAAACTTGTTCTAAGAATGTATGCTTAAATTATAAAAAGCTTCATAATTTTTGATCCACAGTAATATTTATCAATTGAAACACATATTCAATGTATGTTTATTAGACTATAGTTTCGATATTATAATTAACTTTAATTGAAGATTAAATTTAAATTAAGTTCTCGTTTACATCCAGATTACCTGTAAATAATTAGAGGATAAATAATTTAGATTGAATAATCCCCCAGTACTGAAGGACAATGCATGAATACAATTCCACTATTTTCGGGGACATTCGAGTTCATTCCGAATTGCATTATCAAAATTAGCCATTTATTAGAGTGCGTGCAATCAGCACCAATACATAGAAGCAATGAGCCTCAATTTCTGTGGGCGAATGAGGTATCATGATCAGTGAACAAGGGAAATCAAAATTATGATCAATTATAAGTGTTTCACTGTGTTTTTCCACTTATTATGTAGTTAAAGTTGAAATATATATTAATTTGCAATAATCGTTTCTAACTTAATTAAATAATTTGCTAGAATCTGAAAATATCTTAAATATAAGAATATTGATATTTAAACTATATATTTTAATAATTTAATAGCTAATTAATAGACGTCTGATAGTTCTTCATTATTTATGATTGTCGCTGTAAACAATTATTAAATCCCATTTAGTTAAATTTGAAATTTAAATGCAATGTATATAATTGACTATTAGTCAGTTATATACATTACTATTAGTTTCTTCTAGCTATATGTCCAAACATTGAAATCCATATGCAAAGGGGTTTTGGAGTGACATTGGAGGGCATGAAAACAATGTTTAAATTTGATTTTTTTACATTTTGAAATATTATTTTTCACCAAACTAAAAATTTATGAACCATGTTTAAAGTTTTAAACCATTTTTTTAATCTATTAATGCTCGTGGGCAGACAACAAACTGATTCAGTAGAGTATTTGTTTAAATAAATTATTGTTCACAATAAAGTAACATTTTTATTATCATTTTCGTGTTTTATAAATATATCTTCAATAATTTTGACCAACCGGAGAGTATTGTTATTTCTAATTTTATTGGGGACTTCACTGGAGGTCCGCTCTGGGGCTTGGGACCCCCATAAACCTTTTAATATAAGGGTCATGGTCACTAACAATAAAATAATCATTTGGCTATTTATTACTTTCGTGTATCACCTATACGAGACATTTTTTAAAATTTCCAAGTAAAATGTAATAATTCGTAACTCTTTTCATGTAATTGTTTATAAAAACCGATGGGAATGATAAACTTTGATTTTTTGCCCCAAAAATAACGAGAGATGATATTATGCAGCAAAAAAATGTTTGCACCTTTCGCATTCACTTACAACACCTTAGATTTAATTTTTTTTTCTTTTAGCGTTTCTCCGTTTGCAGTTTTTAGTTCGCACTTTTTAGTTGTTCTTGCAGAGTGCGGCTTAATTCAAGTTTATGATTTTAGTACGGAGGGATGAAATTTGATGGTTATTTAAAGAAAATAATTATTCGACCAAAAATGTGTAAATTAATGCAAATTAAATTATACTAATTTCTAATGAATAATTAAAATAGTTGCAAGTGTCTATGCGGAAATTCTAGCCGTTAATCTCTGGTTAAGAGAATTAACCTTTAGTTTAAAAGGTTAACTTGTGGGTTGACTTGACCGCTTACAAAGGCACTTAGGAAATAAATATATCTTAATTTTTCTTTTAATTATTTAAAAACATATCTTAAGTTTTCATTATTATTTGGGCAATTGCCGTATATGGAAATTGATTAAAGCTCAGAAGTAGAGAAAATTTTACCCAAAATTGTACATATTTTAAGTTCGACTTGTCATGTATGTAAAAAAAATATTATAAAATTGGTGTTTAGTGGCTCTAAACTTAAATATATGATCCATGCAATTTATTTTCCTGCAGTATTAGGTTAAAGGAACCAATTAACGAGGGTGCACCAATTGTCGAGGATCGACAGATATTTTTTATTATAAATAGTGAACTATAATTAAAATAAAATAAATATTATAATGATGCAGGTGCTCTAAACTACAAACTCTAAGAAACCCATATTTTTAAATTTTTGATTCATTCCGAAGTTATTGAGTCCCTCATGAAATTGGCGACCGCCACTTGCTTAATATTTTAGGTTGACTGGATAGAAAATTTTAATGCACGAATTTGGTTCCTATTTGAGTTATTTTTTATATTTAAATAATACTGTAGTGATTAGGATGAATCAAACTTTTTGCTAAATAATTATATTACTAAATAATTGCATTAAGTTTTTTTAAAATAAATCATCGCTTAATTAGGAACAATTTTTAGCAAAGCTCCAGATTTTGTTGACTCACCACGAGAAATAGTGATATAGATTTTTTCGTTTTTGCCTCATGTATGGCTCTTTTACACCTTCCGTCAATCGGTTGGTGACCGACCAACATATCGAAATATCCATTCACACCTCCGGAAAATTCAGTGAAAATCTGGTCATATTTCAGTGAGTTTGAGAAAATAACTAAAATATTAGGGGTTGTGTAAATAATATTTAACACGTTTCTCTTTTGTATATATCGTTGTATCCCTTTAAGCTTCAAGACAATATTGTCCTCTTTTTTATTTAAACAAAGGAAAAAACGTGTGATGTATTATGTGTAAGAACCCTTACTAGATTTATCTGCATTTTCTGAAGGTGTGAATTGATATTCCGAGATGTTGGTCGATAGACGACCGACTGACGGAAGGTATAAAAGAGCCTTTTGGTATGTATAAATATTAGGCGAGGCAGGTTATGTTAATTACAGTTAAAGACTTGATGTTCAAGTTTATACATTTTTTATTTGTTGTGTTAGGTTTTGCCGCATCACGCCATACACCTCGACAAATGAGTCTAGCACTCGAGTGATTGGCAAATGCATACCTCGAGAAATGGTATTTTTGACACATTTAATTGTTATCAAAATTTTGGTTTCACATTCGAAATTTCTGAAAGAAAATGCATGCAGAATTGAAAGTTTGGTAAATTTACTTCGACAATTGGTTTACCTTATACTAATATTTATGAACTAAAAAGCTTCCTATGTATGGAATATTTAGGAAAGAAAAAATTCCTTTGGATACTTGAAAGGCCTCGTGACGAAAAAACAAGATTTTCCATTCTACTTTGTGACCCTGATAGGCCCCTCTCCTATTTACTTCCATCGCTTGAGGTAGGTCGTGCCGGAGTTAGGCTCCGCATGAAACGCCTTCATTAAAAACATACACGTAGTCGCGTGGATAACGAGGTGATAAATGTGAGTTCTTTCTAAGCGCTTAGCCGACAAAGAATTAAGGAATGCAAATTATTAAATTATACGAGATTATACGCGAAGCAAAAAAGCTAGACTTGTCCAGATTTATCTCTTCTCAAGCATAATTTTATCGGGAAATTTTGAAAAACGAAAGGTCCTCGCACAAAATGCATGGAAAAGGCTTTTCGGTCAAATTTCTGTCAGGTTCGGTTTTCTGGTGCTTCAGGCGATGTTTATCAAAAATTGTAATTTGATAATTTCACCGAAAGGCTTTTCCCACAATGAAATAAAATGATTTGTAATTTCGTTGTCTATGATAGTTGGTAACAATGACTTTCATGGTTGCATTTTAAATACCACACAGTTTGGAGCTCGTACAATGTTGATAACATATTGCAAAATATTTACTGTGTAAATGAAAAACTGTTTTTGAATAACCGATTTGGATTACTGTTTCACGAAGATGAATTTATACAACATGTCCTTCAAAAACTGGGTGGAAAGGCTTTAAATGTGAATACTCAGTTCGTACCAGGAGAGTACCATCCAAATAAAATTTCGACGTATTAAACTAGCTGTGAATTTGATCTCGGATGTTTCCACTTTGTTTGTATTTACAATTTTATGGTGCTCATTTGATGATCACTTTGCTTCCACATCATGATTGATTAGCAAATATATTTGCTTCTTCATAGAGGAAATCAAATAAAAAGCCTTTTCTATTCCCAGGTGAAAAAGTTATATATAGTTTATAGGTATATAGTGGGCAAGACAATGATATTTTTCATTTGTTTTATACATTTATCTGTATAAAATAAATGAAAAATATCAGTGTTTTTTCCACTATATATAAACTATATATAACTTTTTACCTGGATTCTTACGTGAACTTTGAATTATGTTAATGAAAATTTTTTTTTAAATTATGTAAGTCAATCGATTTGTCTCGAATCAAACAATGTTTTCTATTTTTGTATCAATTTTGAATTATGTTAATGAAAAAAACTTATGAAAAATATATAAAAATCCGATTTTTCAAATATTATTCATAACTTCTTTACTCTTCAATATAATTTATTATTATTCTGGGACAATGGATTTGCCTCGAATCAAAAAATAAATTTTTTCCTTGCATCAATTTAATATTATGTGTATGAGGAAATTCTTACTATAAAAATCGATTTTTCAAATAATGTAAATGACAATAATTTCTTTACTCTTTTTAATATTATAGATCAATCGATTCGTCTCGAACCAAGGAATATTTTATGTTCTTGCGTCAACTTTGAATTATGTTAATGAAAAAAGTTATTATAAAACACTGATTTTCAAAATAATAAATTACTATAAAAAAGTAATAAATATTTTTGGTAATGCAACTGCCTTAAAGTTATCGTGTCCACAAAAGTGTGATAATTGCGTATAATATTGTATCAAAATTTTTTTTATTGAGGAACGTTTAATTAAATGAATTAAGTTTTTTTTTAATTCTTATCGTTACGAAGCTTCCTCTATGAGGAAGGAAACAGTATAAAATATGGGATAAATGCGTAGTATAATTCACATTATGGCATTGCGATATTTAAAATCTATGTTCTAACTCTAATTTGATATGTAATACTTCTACTTAAAAAGCTTTTGTATTCCCCTTTTACTGTTTTCCCTATGTAATGGTAGATGAAAGAATAGCGTTTTTTAGTACAATTCTTTTTCAAATATTCCTTTGTAATATTTCCCATTTTTTCATTTCCTTCTCAGTATAATTTATTAATGCATTGATTTATTCTCGGGCATACACTTTCGTGAGTTTTTACATACATCAGTATAATATATAACACTATAAAATACTTTATTTCAGAATTATTGCTGATATTTCCACATATAATAACATAATGTGTCCGCACAGATTTTTTATTTCTAATTCTACACCACAATTCATTTTCATTTATTGTTGTACTACCCTTCAATATTGTTGTTTTGTTTTTCTTATTTCTATAGTTTAATATTTAAATTTTCTCATTCAAATTGTCTTGTAAATCCGCAGAGTTCAGAGCTCGGTTCATTTTTCAGAGCTTCTAATAATTTCTGTCTATTTCTTATTTGCAGATCTTCTTGCGTAGCCAGTTTTGATTAATTAATCCCTGTGGCCGATATTTCCGGAACCTTTCTTTCCTGCTTTACCTACATTTCCGGATCTTAACTTGGCCTATTGTTGCTTACATTTACCATGTTTCGTTTTTGAGCCCCAATGTGCCTTTCTTTGGAACACTTCTTTGTAACATTTCCCTCTCAGTAAATTATACAATTTCCTTTATAAAATTTAGGCTTTGAAGGGGGAGCGTGGACCAGGTGTCCCAGGCATAGCGTACTATATACAATATACATTAGGGTGGTTCATATTTTTCGTCGTCGAATTTTCATGCATATCGTCCTCAAATTTGTTTGAATCCACAAGAAAATAAATGCGTTTTTTTATTTTAAAAAATTATGTTCAGAGGTTTCGCAAGCCTCATGAAGTTTAAAACGTGTTTCCCATAAGTAAAAAAGACGTGTTATTGTAAATTTTATTCAGAAGCGGCAATATTAGGTGAATCGAGTTGAACTCAACATTTATCTTCACAATTAGCCATAGAATTTTTCAACTTGTTTTCAACTTAACAGAAATAATTCTTCAAACCATTTATTATTATTTAGAACATTGTCTCTTAAAATAATGCTAGACTTTTTGTCCACTTTTCACTTAGAACGAAGTAATGATTACTGAAATTCAACAAGCATTATTGTTTAGAAAATTATTTTTGTTTCTAATTATCTTGTCCTGTAGTTAGTAATGCTAATTAGTTGCGGTTTTTTCTGAAACTTTTATCTTTTTGTCCACTTTTTACTGAGTGAGATAATAATCAATGTAAGTCAACAAACACAATTGTTTAAGCAATTATTACTGTTTATAACTATCTTCTCTCAGAGTAATATTAGAAATTTGCAGATTTTTCTGAAATGTTCACCTTTTCTTTGACTTTTTAGTTAAGAAAAAATATCATTTAATATTTTGGTTCGTATTTTAAATAAAGAAATAAAACCTTATAATTCTCTTAGTATTGTTATTGGTTAAAAATTATTTTCCCTAATATTTATTTATTATTTGTTCATAACTAAAGAGTCAAAGAAAAGTTAAAAATTACAGAAAAAACCGCAACTATCTGGCATTCATATAAGAGAAGATATATAAAAAATATTCATTTGTTCAAACAATTATTTTTACTAAATTGCATTAATTGTTACCTCACTCTGAGTAAAAAGTGGACAAAAAGTCAAACAGTTGAAAATTTCAGAAAAAACCGCAACTATCTAGCATTATCATAAGCGAAGATAGTTGTAAATAATAATAATTTGTTAAAATAATTGTTTTCGTTAAATTTCATTGATTATTACCTCACTGTAATTGAAAAGTTGAAAATAAGTTAGAAATTGGGAAAAAACCTCGACTTTCTAGCTATATTCTAAGAGAGAATTGCTAAAAACAATCATAAATTGTTTAAGCAATTTATTCAAACATATAATCATTAGTATAAAATAGTATTTCATGTATTAGAAACAATTATTATTTTTTTAAAACCGCACAAAAACCATAATTAGCCCCAAAAACTCGCAAAACCAAACTTTTTATTTTTTTAAATTTTGGGTTTATTTTGGGACACAATATAACATACGAATGTGGGTGATATTTGAAAAGTAATTATTTGCTAATATTCTATAGCTAATTTTTAAGTAATTTATGTATGTTCAGCTTCGTGCGTAGGAAATCAATGAAAACGATTTTGTCTTGGAAAAAATATTCTGGAATTCATTTTTTATAAATATTTCAACATCATTCATACAAATTGATGAATATTTTTCCCATTCTGTGAAAAAATTTACATTTTTCGTTATTTGTACGAACAGAATCGACATGCGGTTGTTCATAGAGGAAGATACAAGGGGAAAAGCCGGGAGCCGACTATGTTTCTGTAAAATAGCACTCGACCTTATAGTGAAAGTTAAAAAAACCGTGAGTCGACATTTGGTCGTTCTGAGTTGTATTGTCATACCTGGTGTTAGAGGCCAAATACAACTTTTTAATGACTTACGATTTCGTCCTGCAGAGAATTACAAATTTCTTTTCGAGAATTTTCGTTTGCGTAGATAGATGCAGTTTTCTTTTCTGAATCGATTGATGTGAAAATCTCATTTTCGTCAAAAATGTGACGTAAGTGCCTTTAACTTGTATGGCAGAAGTTGTTTGGCTAAGTGGCTGTCACGTGTTTAAATTTAATTTTATATTACGCTCTCTAAATTGCTTAAAAAATTCGTAAGTTGTTAATTTTGTTGATTAATTGAAGATTGAAAAGTTTTTAAATATGTTCTCCGAAAAGGGTATCAAAACTCTATGATTCATGATGGGTAGAAAATCACTTTTTCAAAAAGTGTGATAAATAATTATTTGTTCATGGGTACTTGAAGTATGGGGCCGTCTAGAAATCACGTGATCGGTTTTTCGCTAAATTTCGACCCCACCCTCACCCCGTGACTGTCCGTGATATTATTGATGAACCCCCCACCCCCCGCCTATTATCACGTGACTGTTTTCAAAATGACGAAAATTTATACATATAACATGACGGTGAACATTAAAAAGAACTTTTTAAGGAACAAGTGAAATAAACTTGTATATGAACAATGCTGCAACAATTAAAATAATTTCTGTTTTCTCAAGATATATATATATATTTAAACTAATAGTTAAAGACTTGAAATGAATTTTCAAGTATTTTAACCAATTTTAATTTTTTAACCAATTTCAACCAACGGCGATGCCACGCTGAAAACACCAATTCTCGTAAGATCACTGAAGTTAAGCAGCGTTGGGCGCGGTTAGTACTTGGATGGGTGACCGTTCGGGAATACTGCGTGCTGTTGGCCCGTCGTGGGTGTGGTGAGCCCAAACTAGTAGTACTAGTAATAAATAATGCTCCTAGAAACACTACCCGAATCGGGTAGTGTCACGCCTAGCCCGAAAGGGAAATGGCTTAATGGTATAAAAAAACTACCTCTATCTATCTTATTAATTAAATTAATCTAATTTACTAACTTTTAGTAAATGAAATGATATGCAATTCATGTTAAAAGAAATAAATGTTTAAAAGAAGGTTACTTAGTTAGAAACTATGTTTCTTATCATCTTTTTTGGAAATAAATTTATAATTAAAAACGTCACGTGTCCTGCTTGAAAACCCCCCACCCCCCAAAGTGATTATCCGTGATATTTTTGCGGCCTCCCCCCTTTCCGAGTCACGTGATGTATGGACGTCCCATATTTATTTTGTAATATATTATCAACGTATCAAAATTGCACATTTTTCATATATTTATATTTTATAGTTTTTAGAACAATATTGCTTAGTTGTTATGATAATATCCTTCGTAATATGGCGGATACAGTATGACATCCCAGTAAAAACTTTATTTTCCTGCAATTTCTTTTCCTTACATACTCATTTGTTATTCAAATTACTCCTGGTAAGAAAAATTCTTTGTTGGCGTCGACAGCCTTTAGCCGACGCGACGTCGCTCTTCAGATTATAATTGAAATTCCTATGCAACGAAAATTTTATTCTGCTGGGGATATCCTAAATTACGATAACTCAGAGGCCTCAATAGAAAAAGTTAAATAAGAATTTGTCATTTGTAAGAAGTCATTCGGAGAGTAATTACATCTACGTGGAGGGTGAACGTTGAAACTTTCATGGTAATTAGAATTAGACTATGGAGTCATTCAATATTACAATTAAATGTTATTAATACTTATTGCAATAAAATTTGGAAAATTCAAAGGATCGGAGTTTCTCGAATATATAAGTGTATAAGTCGGTATAAGTAACAGTCAGTATAAGTGATGAAAACAGGAATTTCAGAATCGAAACTGCTTTTACTAGCTACTGTTTTCGGGAGTTAAGGTGCTTTCAAATATGTATATGGATAAATAAATATATGGATGCCTTCAAATTTTACTTCTTCGATTTTTGGGTGCTTTTGGGTTTTCTTGTTGGATATAGGTCACCTAAAAACTTTGGGTGCCTGAAGAGTGACATCTAATTATTTTCGATAACTCTCCTAATTAATTGATATAAAATTTGTAGTCAATTGATATTTCATTGCTTACATCGTGACTGTAGACTAATTTTAGTTTGAAGCTTCTGCATAGTATGTTTGATTGATCCTAATTGAGCGAAGACTGTTTTATGCGAGAGGTATAGTACTTCGCAAGTTTGCTATGTCATTGTTCAATCGTCCATTACGAGATTCTCAGTTTCATCAGTTATTTCTAAACTAAAGGTGCGTGAAGTTCACTTTTAAAAAATTAATCCTTTCGGGAAATTTTCAATTCTGTAGTTTCCGCCACTTTTTTAAATATTTTTTTTTTTCATCTTTTTGCTGATTCTTCCACTTTCTTTTATACCTTTTATTTTCACATTGGCTGTAAGTTTAAATAGTTTGACATTTTTTAATTTCAAATGTAATCTTTTGAATAAAACATTTTTGGTGAAACATTAAATATTTTAACATTTTAATTTAAAAAAACTTATAATTGAATGATGTAAAATTTAGAAACTTCATAAAATATTCAAAATTTGAACCTCATGGATTAAATAGTTTTTGATCAAAGAGTTAGTAATTTGTTCATACAGATTTAAAAATTGAAAGCAGTAATAACAGTCATTATAAAAATTGGACATAACGCATACCACCCCCCGTTGTTAGGATTCGTAACTATGATATGTGTCTATACGTCCTCTATGATAAGTAACTTTTGCCGACTGAATTCTTTTTCGTGAATTTATTTAGGGGACATCCAATAAACGCGTTAGGTTAGACGATTTGTTCGGAGAGGAGGGATCAAACCTTAATTTTTCTTATGAATTAACAAAGTAGTTCAAATTTCAACCAAGTAGTTGAATTTTCAACAAAAAAGATCAATTCTCAACGAAAAATGTTACAGTTGATATTTTAATCAAGAAAATACTTTTACTTTAAATAAGAAACAGTTGAATTGAATCAAAATAGACCAAATTTCAACAAAATAGTTAAGTCCTCGATCAAAATAGATCAATTTTCAATCAAACAGTGGCATTTTTAACGAAAAAGATGGAATTTCTACGAAGCAAAAACGACGAGGTTTTTATAACATTTTCAATCAATAATTGAATTTTGAACTAAGAAGATGAATTTCCAAACAAGAAAATTAATTTCATACAAAAAAGAGGCGGATTTTCAACAAATTTCATCAATTCTTAATCAAATGGTTGAATTTTTCAACTGAAAAAGTTAAATTTTTAACCGAAACCAAAATAATAAAATTTTCGTTATAAAATTAATTTTTATAAAAAGACGAATTTTCAACCGACAATTTAAATTTTTAACTAAATAGTTACATTTTTAACCAAGAGGATTAATTGTCTTCCAAAAAGGACGAATTTTTAACAAAATGCATCAATTTTCAACCAAATGGTTGAATTTTTAAACTAAAAAAAGTTTAATTTTTTACCAACAATGGAATAGTAAAATTTTCATTTAAAAGAACGAATTTTCAGCCAAAAAACAGAATTTTCAACTAAATAGTTGAATTTTCAGCTTAAAAAATTAATATTTTAACAAAAAAGAACAACAGAATTTTCAAGAAAGTATGTAGTTCATTTCTCAACTTTCCGCCATGATGTTGAATTTTTTAGCAAAAAATTGACGTTACACCAAAAAAGACAAATGTTTTGCAAACTGCATACATTTTTCACCAAATAGTTGAATTTTCAACCAATAGAAGTAATTTTCTACTGAAAAGGACGAATTTTTAACTAAATACATGAATTTTAAATGAAAGAGTTGAATTTTCAACTAAAAAATATACGTTTTCAACGAAAAATGGAATATTTTGACATTTTCAGTTAAAAAAAGAAATTTCCAACAAAAAAACTAGTTTTCAACAAAATAGTTCAACTTTTAATCCAAGAAAGAAATTTTGAACCAACTAGTTAAACTTTGGAACAAATAGTTCAGTTTGCTGTGAAATTCTTGAATTTTTGAGCTGAAGATAAAAATTTTCTTCATAATAGTTGATTTTTCTACCCGAAAATATTAATTTTAAACAAATAAGTCCGGCTTATGCCTTGCCTTTATTGTCTGGATATTGACTAAGTCCTGCTCATGTCTTCCTTTATCGGCCTTAAGTAGGAAAATAAATTTTGTGAGTTTTGCAGTGTTCTTGATAGTTTTTGACCTACTCTTTCTCGTGGAAAAGTCAGAATTGATCTATCTCCAAAACCTGAGACACTATGGGCAGTGAAAGTAGCGTACTTTTTAGTGCTATAGTGATGCGGGCTGAACTTTAAATGCTTGTACTGTAAAATTAAGCTAGCTCACTTAAGGTAAATCACAATTAATGTTTTTATAATTAATAATGAAGTAACATATGTGTAATTGTCAAATTGAAGGCAAACTTGAAATCCCAGTAATATAACATTAACTTAGAAACTCGTGCTGATTTTTTTTAAATTTAATAAACACTTATTATCATCCTCTACAAAATATTCAGTTCTTTTTTTAAATTTCTGTTCCCATTTACTTTAATTTAATATAAGAACACCCGAAACGTCTTTACCGTACGGCGTCCCAATCTCACTTTGCACAATGCACAAGGATAAACTGATTTTCTCCTTTTTTTTAGACAGTAACCTGAAAAACGCTCAAAGTATCAAGTTTGTAAACTGCACATGAACATAAATTTTCACAGCACGTCTGCGGAAAGTTCGATTTTCCGTGGCTCCGTAGACTCTGGAAAGTCGCCGATTTCTGAGCTTCTCACTTTCCACCACTAGAGTTTGTAAAGTATGCTACTTTACACCTCTAGAGGTTGTAAAGTAGCCAAACGAACAATGTAATGAGATGTATAGAAAATACGACTTACATTGATCGTCGTTTTCTAACCTCACTCTGTTACTGTTTCTTACCACTCTGTGGTGTGATGTGATGTGATGTGATGTGATGTGATGTGATGTGATGTGATGTGATGTGGTGTGGTGTGGTGTGGTGTGGTGTGTGGTGTGGTGTGGTGTGACATGATATTAACTATATTCAATATGAATAATTGTAACAACGATTAATATGATTAGTGGTGATCAAAATGAATAAATAAATAGATTCACTTATTTATTGAGAATCTCACTCCGAAAATCGAACTTTTTCCTTAGACTCGCTGTGAAAAGTATTGTACTTGACATGTGAGAAGCAGGCAATCCCCGATTCGTGTGATGTCATCACTCGCCTTCGGCTCGTGACACCAACTTCACACTCATCGGGAATTGCGTACTTTCCACACTTGTCAAGTAAATAGCTATTAATGTATGCGCATTTTTTAAGTCAAAGAAATAATATTGTAAAAGCCTTGAAGTCTGTCCCTCAATTTTTACCTTTTCAGACGTCATTACCGTACGTCTTCTTTTCTAGTAAAATATTATAGTCTTTTTTGTGAATCCGATATTAAAACTGAAAAGTGCATCTTGACAACAAAAGCGTCATTCCCGTACGTGCGTTAAAACCCATTTTCGGGGTGAAAACAAAATTATAAAAACCATTCCGTTAGTTGCTTGGCGGTGTTTTCTTTCATAAGTAGGTGACTTTTTATAATTAAAATCTGTTATTTTTTTTATAAACATTAAAAAAGTTTAAACTTTAACATTTTTCTCGCATCATTACCGTACGGTACAATAGAACAGCGTACAACTCATTATATTTGCGTGCGCATGGATTCATTATTATTTCCTATTTTCATAACGGCCCCTTTTGGATTTAAAATGTTTACATTTGATAAGATCAATTCCCGCTATGGAATATTTAATTCCTAATAATGATATGATTGCCACTGTAGGTGCTAAAATTTTCCTACAATTTGACAATTACCCATATACATGTCTTATATTTAATGTAATAGGTACTACAGTAGAAGCACTAGATTCCACTGACAAACCTCTGTTTATAATAAAATCTGTTTAAATTTGGAAAATATCTTCCCTAAGAAATGGTTTGGACCAAGTATACCCTCCGCCTAGAAAAATCGTTGACGTCCCCTCATCCCCCACTCACCCGAAGACTACGTAATTCAGGCTTGGTCCCTTATAATGTGAAGGACTTACAATTAAATGGTTTTGAAATTAAAATGTTCATAGCTGTTTATAATTTTGTGAGAATAATAGCAGATTTGGTTCTATATTATCAATAAAGCAAGCAAATTTACAAAGTTAAGACAAGTTATAAAGGCGCAGCAATCATTACTCTTAAAGCCACACCCGACTCTCTAAAATCTAACCCACGAACTGTTTCAACTACATCCTTTTCCCTATAGGGTGATCCTACCTCGCGCGCACGAAGACTAATTTTCGAGAACAAATACTTTCATTATAATATAAAGGTCTCTGAGCCTCGAATGAGCAATGCGTTCAGTGTTCATTCATTGGGTCTCTCGATCGATACTTTGATTAAGAAAGGTATTATAATTTAAGTTACGACTTTCATTTTCATAGTTATATCTTCTCAATTAAGAATTCCAAAATAAGTTTAAAAACCTATAAAATAAAACTGAATTAATGGAAAGTATAATTCTTTTCTGTTCAATAATTAAATCGTAAAATAAAAACACACATAGTATCAAAACATGGCAAACATTTAAAAAATTCGTTATGTAAGAAATGAGAAAAACCCATTGTGCTACATTTTGATGCGATTTTTTATCTCAGTTTGATACTTGGATATTTTCTGTGAATGTTTCACTTTTAGAAATATAATGATTTTCATATGCCTGTTCTGTTTTCTTCATAAATTTTTCTCTCCAGTACCTGCGGCATTATTTTTTCTTCGAATTTATCCTGAGTGCACTTAAAATACATACGTGCATATAGTACATGCCTTTTTCGAATAGGGACGTGAAATTTCTTCTCTATATTTTTATAGAACTTGTGTACATTCGTTTACGGTAGTGCTGTAGCAACGTGGGAGTATAAGCAACTCTCGCAATGTAGATATCGCAGGATGTTCTCTTTTCTTTTTCTTGAACTGTTTTCTATATAAAACAGAGCGTATAAGCACTATAGGTGTATAAAACCTCTTCTATACGTTTTTACTGGATGTTCTTTTGCTCATATAAAGTTAAAAATGTTTCCTCATCTTTATAATTAGGTTTCCTAATTGAACCTAAAAATGTTGGATGCAAGAAAAAGAAAAATACAAGAGATTGAATTTTTAATGATTTCAAAACGGACTATGTACTTAATTTCTTCATAACAATCAACTTGATTATTATGCAAATTATTCGTATCCTGGGAGTGCCCTCGCATTGATTTAAGATGTTTTGTGATATTTGACAATCGTTCCTGAAGAGAAAAAAATCCTGCAAAATTGCCCTTTTTACCACACTTTGCGTTAAATAAATAGTTATAAACGAAGCCTTATTTAAAAATCGCATCTCACAGATCTCTTGAAAAATTATTTAACTGTAATCGAGACAGAGAAAAATTATTGTAAATCAGAGAAAAATTGAAGGCTGTAAACTTTTTTTTGAACAATAAATTGCTGTTTCAGACCACTGTACGCCGCACAGCGGGGCGAAAAGCTTTTTCTTGCCAAATCAGTCTTAAGCTTATAATTTTGAACCGATGTGAGCATTTTTATAAAATAAAAATCAGTTCTATTCCTAAGAGATTTGTGTGATTCGTTTTACAATTCTTTTTATATTAATTTTTTATTTAACTATAAAGTCGACATTTCAAAAATTTAAAGAACTGATTCCATTTTTTGTAACTACTTATATTTATGTAAAAACATCATGATATGACTTGAGACACTTTTTAAAAACAAAATCCAAAAGGTTGAATCTAGAAAATGTGTTTATATTAACAAATTAATGAATGCAAGCCCTATTTTCAGATTAATAATACTTTGGAACTTTATTTCTCAATTTTATTTTCGGGATATACGTAAAAACAATGGTTAGTTTTTTATCCAAAAGAATTCAAAGTATTGTTAAATTTATAAACAAATTTAATAATGAAATTCATATCTCAGCCATTTCACGCTCGAAACACTGCGTTCCTTTAACAAAATTGATAACAATTTGTCCCCTATATATAGATAGTTTATATGTTGTGGACAAAAAACTGATATTTTTTGTTTTTTAATACAGAAAAATTTTTAAAAGCAATGAAAAATATCATTGTCTTGTCCACTGTATATAAACTATATAAAACTTTTTTTACCTAGGGTATATGCACGGTTTTTTAATACCTGATAACAGTTCTTCATTGTTTAATTGAATTTAATAAACAAATACAGAATTTCGTCAGTTTTTAACTGGCAGATTTCGTTTTTGCAACAGAATCAATTTTAAATAACTTAGACTGGTAGTGACTCAGAATGACCTTATCTATTAGGAGAATTTTTCACGCGACAATATTAGCTCTTTATTTAAATAAATTTTATAACCAGATACAGATTTTTGTCAATTTTCAAGTAGCAAATTTCGTTTTTTCAACTGAATCAGTCTTAAATTACATAAAAAACGTCCATGCTTATGATTTTTCGTTAAGGAAAAATAATCGTTTATTTTATAAACAGTTTTGTATACAAATTCACAACTAGACTACTTGTTAAAAGATGGATGTCGATTTTTTTTTACGAAATAGACTGCCCATAACCCAGAGAGGACCTTAATTATTAGAAGACTTTGTAAGGCGTCAACATTAGTTATTCATTTAAACAAATTTTATAAAAAATACAAATACAGATTAAAGATTGAAAGACCGCTACATCCATAAGCACAAGCACTGCAGCCAAAGCCACCATAGACAGTGAAATTTAAGTTTTTCAAAGATACGGTTGCTCACTCTTCAAAAATTACGAAATCACGGATTTTTTTTGTAAAATTGTTTCTAGAAAAATTAAATGTAGCTTATTGATAGAACAACATAAGGAAGGTATGTGGCCAAGTTATTTAGAGTTAATTCCGATTTAAAAAATCTGCCGGTTGAAGATTGACCAAAATCTGTATTTATTTAAAAAATGTATATGAATGAATAAGAAATTTTGTCATCTGACAAAGTCTCGTAATAAATAAGATCCTTTTAGTCTCACTGACAGCCGATTGAAAATTGAAAATTAACGAAAATTTTTATTTGCTGATCAAATTTATTCAAATAATTAACAGTCGTTATCGAATGTCTTTAGTGCGTGAAAGGGCTAAGATATGCATTTTTTTTATTAAAGTTTATAGCATTAGCAATTATTTTGAACTTACAAAAGTGGCAATTAAGCATTGCTTACGTATATATTGAATACAGAATTGAAAAATGAAGCCTGCAAGTATTTTTAATCTTGAAGTAGCACTTTCACTCATTAATTTGTTAATATAAAAGTAAACAAATTTTATTAAATGTTGTAACCTGCTGAATATTCGTTTAAAAGAGTTTCTTCACTGATGTCATAATGTTTTATATAAATATAAGTAGTTGCAAAAAATGCAATCGTTTATCATTTTTTGTAATGTCAACTTTGATGTTACATACAAAAAATTAATAGAAAAAAATAGAAGAATCGGTTCTCACAATTCTCTTTGAAATGTAGGCAACTTTCGTTAAACAAAATCCAGGAACACTTTTTTGTCCCATCGTGCGCCGCATCGTAGAAAGAGATATAAAATATTTTTCTTGGACTGGGGTGGGAGGGGGGCTCCAACTTCTTGAGTTTGAGCGACGTCCCCCTCCCCATAATTCGTTGAAAAAAATTTTATATCCCGTTCTACGATACGGCGGTTCAATTAAATCCAGGAATAAATGCTAATGATAATTTTGCATGAAAGTTCATATTACTTCGGTCCTTTCTACACACGGATAGGAATTAATGTATCGAAGCATGGCGTAAAATTACAGCTCGTTGCTTAATTCGCTGGTTTGTTCGAACGTGCGAAATTCTCTCGTTAAACTTCATAATCCTCATTATTCCGAAGGTCAGCTAATATCCCGTTTATGTTTCCCCAATTTCACTCATCACATCCATTGAGTCACGCTACTTCTGTTTCGAATTCAACGCTAGTTTTCACCTAACATTGACTATTTTATATTTAACAATTTCCTTCTCTTCTTATTTATTTTTGACTTTTTGTCTCTCAAACTATCTATTAGCCCTGAATCATGGGCAATTTCCTGATTTTAATTATTTTTTGTAATCCCGCTATTGGAAAGACCGCACTATTATCGTTTGGAACATAAAATCCGTTTCAGAGTCCAGTGTATGGGACGTGGTTAGCCATTATGCATTGATATTAAATCGAGAATTTATGCGATATCATCGGTACAAGCTCTATGTGCACTCTAACCTTCCAATACCACGTGTGAAGTAATTTTTTCATAGCGTATTTCTATTGCAAAGTACCACGAGAAAGTTGCCTTATGTCCTAACATTTTTTTCCAATTGGGATTTCATCAGGATTCTTTCTGCATTTTCATTCGTATGGGTAGTTCAAAATCAAATGAAATGGAATTTCCTCTCAACTCTGATAAGAATAATAAAAATGAACTTGAGAAAACTATTTTTTTCAATCTTTTGATATATGGTATATGGGGTATTGGGTAATTCTCCATGAACAGGTTTTTTTATTTTTCACGGAATAAATTTAAAAAAGTGATTCAATCTTTTGAAGATACAATTATTCTCCATACTAAGGTTGAAAAAATGCACATTGTTTTCTGTTTCTTGGAAAGAAGTGAGAGAATTTACCCTTAACATTTGTCCGCTGAAATTTCACTTTTGAGTTTTGATCTCTGACCATTGGTTTCTCACGTTTAACTTATATCTCCTGACTTGTGTTCTTTGACTATTGATCTCTGACCTATGATTTCTGTTTTACGACACTTGATTATTGACTTCTGAGCTTATGATCTTTGATCGAGCTTGACCCCTTGCATTTGACTTTTGATCCCTAACCTTTGAACCGTCACCTTTTGCCTTTTACCGCTGTCCGAGCTTATAGGAAACCTTTCTTTGATGACGCTTACCGACCATTTATCAGAGCCGATTTTTTCTACATAAAATAATGCAGAATTAGATATTAATATTTGGAAGAGGAAAGCTTCGATGATAAAAAATATTTAAGTTTGCAAATTTTAAGGAATACTCTATTGAGAGACAAAGAATTACACTAAAACGATAAAAAGTATCCAATATTATCAAATACACACTCAGAAAACGATTTGGTTGAATCAACAATATTTTTGTTGGTTCAATCATAGAATTTTATTATTATATGGACAACAAAATATTTAGTTGACCCAACTCAATTTTTTGGTGGTTTCAACCAAATCTTTTGGTAGTTGGAGTATTTGGTTGATTCAACCAAAAAAATTGGTTCGGTCAATCAAATATTTTATTCAATCGGCAAAAATTTGTTTAATTTAACCAAATTTTCATGTATATCCAGCAAAACAGTTTGTTTGGTTCAAGGAAAGTTTTTTTCAGAGTGCATATAATTCTAACTGCATTTATTGTAATGCATTTTCCCTAATTCTTTAATGCATTATCCAAAAAGTGTTATTACGCGAAAGCTCTTAGCTTACTGGCTTTTAATTATTGCGCATTATCAACGGTGTGTTGAAATCCTTGTTAGGTATTAGAGTGTAAAGAATATGATTTTTGTTAATAATATAAGTATATTGAGTCCAAATATTTCTAATTACAAAAATTAATAAATCAATATAACCTTCAAAACTAATTCTCATTAGCTGTAAATATGAAAAAAATACCCTATTGTTAATTAGAGAACAGCCGAAGGACGAGACAATTTTTTGAGGCCAGGAAAATACCGGAATATGAGAGTGGATTTATTTTTTGATCGGAAAACATTTTTAATTGCCAATCCAATTTTAAAAGCTTTAGCTTTGAAATCTCATGTTCTTTTGAATACACCATTCTAAAATCGTTTTACTTTTAAGACTGCAAGTGTAGAGGTTTTCTTTTTCAAGTTCAAACTCTTCAATTAAGAAGGCATTAATTTTAAAATTTGAATGATCGGAAAAATTATTCAAAAACCAGAAAATGATGAAAATTTTTTTCTGAGGTTTGCGAGACAACATTAAGGTTTCCCTGGAACATTTTTCCGTGCTTTTTGTGATTGAAGGACATATTCCATTATATGTCGGAAACTGATTGGAATTCATAAGAATTTAATGGAATACCAACATTCATTTTGACGTAAACATGACAAGTTGAGCTGGTTTGAGACTGTTGAATATCATATTTCGTTTTCATTTCAATTTCCAACAAAGGTGACGCAATTCTAGAATCAAGGAGTGACATACTTGTGTCAAATATCCGGATGCCTGCGTTATAATGCCATTAATTTGTCCTCGCTGGTGCATGCACAAACCTTACCGGAATCAATACATACATATTCATTCTGCATATTTTACCCACGCGTCTCTCGACTACTATTTGCGTAACATTATAAGGAATAAGGAGAATGGACAATCGATGTTTCGTTTCGAATGTCAGATCAGTTTCTCTCGTATCATAGTAAAGTTGCATTTTTTCCGTAAATGTTATTGATACACCTATTTTCCTAAGAAATATTTTTAATTATAATTATAAATGAAGACATTCTGATGGTTTCTTATTTCATAACTATTTGCACTTAAATTTTTTAGTTGGTATTTTATTTTTCGAGAAAAGAAGTTTTTCTTCAGAGTACAGGCACTGTCTAAAACTAAACTGGTACATTGTGAAAATAGAAGAACTCGCTATTTCAAAAGAAATTCGCTTTTTTAAAAGGAACAAATGCTTATGTTTTGAAAATAAGGAGCTTTACATAAGACGTTACTTGTCTGTTGATCAAAACTGACATTTAGAAATAACACTATTGAAGTTCTGAGTTCAAGCACTGAAAATATTTTATATATGATAGTTGTAAATTCCTAGAAATTTGATGAAAATTATAGTTGACCAATTTCAGTGTGTATTTCTCAAAATTAGAGTCATATATGATTAGCTGTTTCTAATTAATTTTCATATTTAAGAGAAAGTTTCAGTGGTTATGATACTAATTGGCTTTTAAAAAAGTTTATTGATATGCTGTAAGAGTGTTGTAATAGTATTCTCGTAAATTGAGATATTTTTTAGAGATTTGAAATTATGGGCTACTAAAAAAATACGTAACTATTTTTTCTGACAATGCTGACCCCCCCCCCTTTATCTAATGCTTTTTCTATAGTACGTATATGCGACTTTAACATGAACATAAGGGTAGTGGTGACCCCACCCCTTCACCTTCAGCCGTTACGTTTTTTTTGTACGACCCCTTATTACTATAATTTTAGTTGGTTTAATTTCTCAAGAGAAATCGGTCTATTTTTAAACTTGACAAATCCTATGCAGTTAGGCGGTCGGAAAAAAACAAGAATTCGAATTTGGTTAAGGTGCCCCCAGTTTTTTATAATAGGTATCACCCAGCCACTTAATTTTCCCATTAAAATAGATGGGAAGAACACCATTTTTTTCAATTATGAAACTGGAAGACGTAATTTTCACTTCAACGAGTGCAAATTATAGGCACCTCTTAAAATCTATTACCCGAATATGTTGTATGCGTTGATTTTTCATGCCCCCCCCATTTTCTCCCAAAATGCTCAAAAAACCACCCTACCTGGTATGAATGTATTTTGATGATAAATTATAATAAAGTACAACAATATGATTAGTTTGGGCGCATTCATTATAAGGGGACGTCCAT
>CAKNXH010001205.1:80382-142344 GCA_932178445.1 Andricus quercusramuli
TGCACGTGCACAGATGTCCCTTGCCCAACTGTGCACGTGCACAGATGTCCCCTTCCCAACTGTGCACGTGCACATATGTTACTTGCTCAACTGTGCACGTTCCTGTCCTTACGTAAGGGTTGTACTTAAGTAATTCAGAGAGTTCAAGGAATTCAGAGAATTCGAGGAATTCAGAGAATTCAAGGAATTAAAAAATTCAAGGAATTCGGGGAATTAGAGTAATTCAGAGAGTTAAAGGAATTCAGAGAATTCAACGATTTTAATGCATTCATCGAATTCACTACGAATTCACGGAAAGCTATGAATTCCTTGAATTCTATGAATTCGTCGAAAGTGAGGCTCGCGGGATTTTCAAACTTTTGCGCATGTCCGAATTCTTTCTCCCATTTGTTCTTTAGAATTGAACGCTTTCTGGCTATAGTTTCGGAAAGTTTATCGTTTAACAGTCGAATTTTGGGCTGCAAAATATTATTATTCAACTAGGAAATATCAATTTAACAAATTTTAATAAATTTATGAATCTTACCTTTGGAGTGATACGTACAGTTTTTATATTCTGAACCAATTATGAATTTTTGTACGAAAAAGCACTTAAAACTAGGCCAATTTATGAGATACGATAAATAGAGAGAATGTGTAAGGTTTTATAGTTGTTTTTATGCAAGTTAAACTCTGGAATCCGTTGAACTTCAAAAAATTTTGAACTATTTTTGACCCATGCTTGAGGAAGGGAACTTTTTTTCTTGCGGGACATAATACTTCATTTTTCCACTTATGAAGTATTTAGCAGAAAATTTTCAAGAAAATCGTGCCAGGTGCAGCAAGATAATTTAATATTAACGATTCTATCGCAAATCTTCAAAAAGGCCTTTTCCCAGAGGAAATACACGTGAACATTCATGGGCTTTGAACAACCTCTAAAAATCAATTGATTTTAAAATGAGAAAAATACGTGCTTACTTTTTTGTGTTTGAATAAATCTGGCGGGCGAGACCAAGAAAATTTCAAGAAAAACATGCGAACCACCCAAATAAATAAACCTTGAGATTTCTCTAACCAATGACCATGAAAAATGTGTAACCCGTCATTATACATCGCCATATAAACAACAGTAAAACACTCATAAAAAATATTTAAAAAAATTTCTTTTCCAGTTTATTTTTTGTGAAATCATAAAAAAAGGCATAAAAGAAATAAACGATTTGGTCAAATCAAAGACAGATAAGCAACTAGAAAAAAATAAATACCTACCAAGTAGGCACGGTAGTTAGTGGTGATTAGGACGTTCAAAGGACATCAGATGTCTCTATACCCACTGGAAAACTCAAAGAAGCTCAATAAGATGAAACTATTGAAAAGTAAATTCAAAATAGTACATTGTGTATCGAGGGCTTAAAGAAGGCTATTTTGACGAGTCAAAACAGCCGTACGCCCTTGACACACACTGTACTGTATTTGTATGTGTAGCGGGCCTAAATTTTTATATAGCGGGCGTAAAGTTTCATGTAGCGGGCGTAAAGTTTCATGTCAGCCCGGCGGCGGAGTGCAATGGCGCGTTTTTAAGGGGGTCGAACGAAAAGAGATTTTCACATATCTTCAATAATTTGAAAGGAATAATTTCATCAAAATAATATTTGAAATATTTTTAAACTAACTTTAAGCAAGTTAATACGCTCCATTCCAACAGGATTGAATAATTTTAACTGTTGAAAATTTATTATACGTAGATACAAAGGATCACCCTCGTATAAACCCTTACGTAAGGACATAAACGTGCACAGTTGGGCAAGTGACATCTGTGCACGTGCACAGTTGGGCAAGTGACATCTGTGCACGTGTACAGTTGGGCAAGGGACATCTGTGCACGTGTACAGTTGGGCAAGTGACAACTGTGCACGTGCACCGTTAGGAAAGTGACATCTGTGCACGTTAAAGTGCAGAGGAGTCCATCTGTGCACGTCTAAATTTCGACGTGCACAGTTGTCATTTGGACAACTGTGCACGTGCACAGATGGTACTTGGACAACTGTGCACGTCGAAATTTAGACGTGCACAGTTGGCACGTGCACAGTTGTCCCTCTGACCAACGACGTGCACAGTTGTCCGTCTGGCCATCGACGTGCACAGTTGGGCAAGTGCAAAGTTGCTACGTGCAAAGTTGACCCCATCCCTCCTTAATCGAGCCTGTTCCAATTTTAGGTTTCTGTCTCTTTGAGATTGAAAAATTCCACATTCTATTTCTTGGAACTAGATGATTTTTTTAAATCATACTTCTTCGGGCTAAAATCAGAAACACTTCAGCTCGGAATTAAATTTTTGTTTCATCTTTAAAAGGTGATTTCGATTTTATAGAATGTTATTTTGCTCTCCTGAAAAATTTCGCTTTTGCTGGTTATCCAGTTCTGTACTGCAACCCTTTAATTATGAATATACATAAGGAATGTGTGAATGAATATTTGCAAATATTTCGTGTATTCTTGGAAAATTGATCCGGGTAAATATGTGGTTAGACCGTGTTATTATAAGCAATTAATATTTCATTGACATCGGAAAAGCATGGATGGCAAACACTTGACTGCATGCTAGAATTCCAGTGGTCGACCTTGCGGACATAAATCCCAGGAGTCTACTTCACTTTAGCCCAAGTACATAATACCGACAGAGTAGTACATAGTAAGCTATACCTGTGTATGTACACACGCAACCTCATTGCAAATTAGCTACGACTTGTGCACAAGTGTTCCGGCATGTGTAGTTTGATTCGAGCAAGCTCATATAACTTGTTATATATTTGCACTAATATTTGCCTCCAAACACTATTAGTATTTCTAACAATAATCAGCTCAAGTATGATAAAACATTAAATGAGAAAAGTAACTTTATTATAAAAACTAGTATTATATTGTACTAGAATAATACGCGCATGTGTATCCATTGCTTTCTCACCTGACACAATAAAATGAAATAAGATAAATAAAAAAAATAGTATAGGTATTAAAAGTGTGTAACATTTATATTTTTATTTTTCTCACAAAATTTAGTAATTATCGCAGATTAATAATAAAACTAATCCTATCCGATCTTATCTGAGCGTATTGGCGCGGAAAAAGAACGACTCATGGACGGACACCCAACCTAAACTAGAAACGTTTCAACCCTAGGCTACGAATCCCAAAAACGTTCAATAATATTGAATTTTGAATATTAATATTTTATTAAATCGCGTACTGAAAGCAAACATTATTCGTTGAGCCAATTAGTTTAGTAATACAAATTTTCTACAAACTATGTTAATTTTGTTTATGTAACTTAAATACAATTTTTGTTTTAATAACGTGAATATGTACATAGTTACATCCATTAGTAAAGTAGCTACCTCAACTTACAAATGTTTGCAAAAATTTTTTTCTTCCCTAAAGTTGCCGGCCCAATTACTTACTGATTTATTTTAATAACATTTATTTACTCATTTATTTGGTTAACAAAGGAACCAGATTTTTGAGCATTTATAGAAATGTGTATTTTTCTCGCAAAATAGAAGTTTTCCCTTATGACATTCTACGATCAACAGGAAATGTTTTAGATAATTTTGAATTTGTTGTTAAATGAAAATTTTAATTTCATCGCGGGTGGTCTATACGCTATAGATCAGTAGAGCTTTTCCTTAATTATTTTTTCTTGCGATTGCACATAATCACTTTGTTGAAAGATGGAAGATTTCAAACGTCCTCCAGGATCAACAGGAAATATATTAGAACATTTTGTATTTTTAGTTGACTGAAAATGTAAATTTCATCGATGATGACCTGCACATCTGTAGAGGTTTTTCCTCCATTATTTGTTCTCATTCGTTACGGAAATAGTGTCATCTCTATGGGCAATAACAAAATTGTAGAACAAAATCATTCAAAAACACCGCAAGTGTAGAGAAAAGAATGTCTAGAATTTGTTTATTTATGTCAGGAAAATCTGAAAATGAAGTTTTGCAGCCAGGTTGTTCAAAATTTGATATCTATATATTGATGTGACCAATGACTATATTTCACCACATTTCAGAGGCCTGTAATCAATCATTGACCTATACTAATCACTATGTTCTCGTGATCAGTCATTGTGTTTTTTGACATTATTGTTAATCAAGTTGAATATAAATTATATAGTACTTTTAAAGATTAACTTACTATAAAATTCTACCAAGCATAAATAAGAACAAGCCTAATGTAACGTAAATTCATTTTGTTGACACTCGACTTGGAAGTGTATTACGCGTCATTGAGGGTGCTTTCCATGTTTTATTTATAGTGACATCGTATCACTTTAAGGGTTATCAACGCGAAATTGGCCAACAGAACAGTAATGCAATGCCGATTCAAATATAAAATCGAACACTACCTATTTTATGTAGTAGCGATAAAGTCGTGTTTTACGGTACGCGACTTTTTTCATTCCGATTGCAGATCGAATCTTGTATTTCAGTGTTCCTAGTTGGAAGTTATAGTCGATTCTCAAAAATCGTTTCATTTTAATGCTGCCTTTGCATTTCCCAGAAAGCACAGTAGCAGAAAACAGAAATAAAAGTCGAAGTGGATGTGCAATTGAGGGGTTGAGGGTTGTAAAACAGTAAAGCTTTGAACAAAGCTACTTTTACTGCTACTGATTGGAATATTTATTGGATACTATAAATATTCTAGGAGTTATTCTTCTTTCTTAGTTTATTTTAGTTCCGCGAAAACACGCTAGAATTCTCATTTTGTGGTTGAAAATATCGCATCAATTCGTTGTCGGCTTATCATTCCAGAGAGCGGTGATTAAACTTCCCACGCTTTTCGCGCATAACTGGAATATTCATGAGCATTAAAGCTAGCATTTTTGTCAGTAGAAATGGAAGTTTTCTTGAAAATTAAGCAGCTTCTAAGTTATAAGATTTTTGATTGAAGAAGGGCTGATTCATTATAAGCTTGGCAAATAATTTTTGAACGTGAGATATACAAATGGTTAAAAGTTTATATTTAGATTTCATCAATTTCAAACGATTAAGTTTTTAAGTTCGAATTTTACAATTTAGAACACTCACATTTGCAAGAGTCCACATTGTTAAGATTTGGATTTTAATATTTCAGTCTGAACATCTTCAATATTATGTAATTTGTTTACATTGGAATTTTGTTATAAAATTCTTCTTGAAGAAATGCAAATTTACATATTTTGTTGTATGTCGTATGTCGTTACCAACCACGATGATCATACAAGTTTCTTATAATAAAAATGTCCTGTTCGAATGGAAAAAACATCACTATTTTTTTGAACGTGAAAATATTTTTAACGTAGTTCTTAGGCCACTTCAAAAAAGACAAAAAATGGCTTTGGCTTTATTCAAGACTGCCACGAAATTTTTCCACACGGGACGCCTAATGTGTATGATAAACGCAATATGCACTGTGCAGAGTGCAGACCGCCTGAAAATATAACATATTTCCACTGCAATGCTAACAATCGATTGCTGGAAAATCTCAAAGAACATAACATTTTTCGAGATCTCTTGATTCAAAGTGTTAATATGAGAGATTAGGAAAAGCATAGATAGAATCTTGGAAATCGTCATAGTTAAAATATTTCTTCCGTGAACTGCTAACATTTGCCAAACCATTCAGAATCAGAATCAGAGAGATGCAGGGATAGGGCTCTGACCAACATTATTTCTGTGACTAGTCACAGGGGTGCCTTGCGCCTCCAAGAGATGTCGGAAAGGGGTAGGGGTTTGACTATCATTAATTCTGTGTCCAGTCACAGGGCCACCATCCAGCCGCCACGAGCTGTTGGAAGGGTGAATTTCGTGAATTCCTTAAATTTCGTTAATTCCATGAATTTTGTGAATTCTGTGAATTCCATAAATTCCATGTGTTCCGCGAATTTCATTAATTCTACGAATTCTCTAAATTTCGTGAATTCCACGAATTCTTTGAATTTCGTGAATTCCGAGAATTCTTGGAATTCCGTAATTTCCTGAATTCCGTGAATTTCGTCAACTCCGTTAATTCCATGAATTCCGTCAATTCTTTGAATTCCATGAACTCCTTGAGTTCCATGAATTCGTTAAGTTCCAAAAATTCCTTAAATTACAGAAATTCCTTGAATTCCTTGAATTTCATTTACGGTTCAAAAACCGGTTGCGACCATTTTTTTTACCCGTAGCGACAGTTTATACATTTCTTATTTAAAAATCTTGAAATTCCAAATAATTCAATCTATTCAAAAGTGTTCAGGGTAATTCAAAAATGTTAAAGTAATTATTTCTACAGAACTAGAAGGAATTCTGCGAAATGCTCAGAACAAAGGAGGATTCTACAGATTTCAAACAACGCGCGCATTTTAATTTAATCACCGAGCAATGTTTTCTAATTAGTTTGCCACGAAAAAGATACTATTTAATTTTCGAATCTCGTTTAAGTGTGAAGTTGCACCAAAGAGTCAAAACCTCCTATAAAAATAAACGGACCGGAAATTATACGTTCTGAACTTGTATTCTCACACACTCTTAGCGATGGCACATGGACTGTCGGCTATCTAACGCATTTTTCTGATTGGTTAATCTTTAATTGCTAATGACTCGGTAATTATGCATTCAATCAAATTTTTTTATTGATTATTTTCTATTCAGTTTTCCACAAGGAATCAGAAAATACAAATATGTATTTTGAATACACGGACACCCTGTATAGCTTTCACATGTCAATACTTGAACTGCGTACACTGCATTGAACACATTCCAGCAATTTTTATAGTTTACAAAGGTATAAATTAAAAAATTCCGTTTATTTGAACGTTCAGAACTTCAAGCACATGACTATTTCCAAGATTCTATCTATGCTTTTCCTAATCTCTCGTATTAACACTTTGAATCAAGAGATCTCGTAAAAGGCAGTATTCTTTGAGATTTTCCCGCAATCAATTGTTAGCATTGCAGTGAATAAAATATGTTATATTTTCAGGCGATCTGCACTGTGCACAGTGCATATTGCGTTTATCATAATCATTAGGCGTATGTATCATGTACTTGTATGGCGTATGTAATAGCATAAAAAAATCGAAAATACAAGATGTAAAGTAAAATCTATGCAAAAGCATATTATATGATGCTGATTTAAGAGAGTTATAAGTTAAAATTAGGAAGACCCCCCATCTCAATGGAATCGCTAAATTTATAGGGGCCAACAAAACAATTTTTTTTAAACTATGAAGCACCACTGGGATTATGAACGAAAAAATATATGTTGTAACTAAGGGTGCACGGAAAAAATTTATCCGTAAAAAAGTCACGAACTAGTAGCTAGGTCTCGGGTATGAGAAAAATTCATCGGATATTGATGTATTTTCGTAAATAATCTGAGAACTTTGTCAAAGAATTGACGAACTCGATGTGAACATTCTAAAACGGTTCATCACTTTTTTTTACGTGAATGATTACAAAAATATTACGAGTGATTGGGAAAAGATTCTCAGAGCACTCACGAATTTGCCCGACAAATCTGGGAACTAGGAAGTAGGTTCGCCTGTACGTGGCCCGCACACACGTTTGCCCAAATGCGCGGTGCGTATGTGTGCTTCGAGCACGTCAGGCCTAAAAATAGCCGTAAAAACGCCGTAAATTATGGTGTATTGAAAAATGTAAATTTCCATTGTGGAGGTGCTAGCTTGACGGACCTGAGCACGTCGGATGAGTGGCTAGAAGTTTTATAATACCTATTTTGTTTAGCCTCGATGGCTGCGCGTATTTACACACTCCTGGTTTATGTTTAGAAACTTGGCGAGTCATCAGTCTTTGATGGTTCGAATCTTCTAAGTTGGGAATTTATAAATTATAAATATAAATTAAATCGCACAAATTAAATTTTTTTTTATATTTCAGCCTGAAATTTTCAGGAACTGTTCGTAAAAAACTTTGAAGTTTATTCATACATTTCTCATAGGAATAAGGATGTAATGTTTCATTTTTTGATCTCGTATCCGACACCTAGCTACGAGTTCGTGACTTTTCCACGGATAAATTTTTTCCGTGTGTGGGTTTATTATAGCAAAAATTGTACCCAGCTATGGCCTTTGACCTTGAAGGTCACCATGGGCTTTTTTATCGGTCTTCGAAAAAGCCGTTTTTTTTAATGAAATCCCGAGTCGAAATTCTTAGGCCATTTTTATTTATCAGCAAAAATAAAATAATATATATGATATAAATATCAACGATATTCATAATTATTTCATAGATTTATTTTATATTGTTTATATTGATTTTTTCCCCGAAATCATGTTGCAAACAGATTAACCGTAATACTCTAATAAAACATTCAAAGTAAGGTCAGCATTAAGGGACAGTCCATTCTCTAGGAGTTAAAAGTTTGAAGTAGGGAAAATAGTTTTAAATAGCGTCAAAGCAGGTTCTAATAAGGAGCTGCACCCGTGTGGCTGTCTGTCCAGTGGCTAGACTGGGATGTAACGCTCGGATCGACTTGTTTCTAGACAGATCGGCTGTTTTGATAAAAAATAATGAATAATTAAATTAAATAATTATTTGTTATGCCATAAAAGTCCAATATATAGATTTCGCAGTTAATTAAAAATATAAAAAAAATTTTTGTACACGAAAAAATGAAGAAATAAGTTTCCGCATATCACTTGTACATACGCTGGGTGTCGAACTTCTGATGTAACTTCCTATTATATTGTTGTAACTTTGTCCCGTCGCCTTAACACCTCGGCCATCTAAAAGTTAATTTTTTTTCCATTTTGGTCGGATATGAATTTCAATTCAGTAAATCCTAATATTTATTTCAATAAAACATGAACAATTTTTAAACAATAAAAGTGCTTGTTATGTGAATAAATCATTGAAAAAAAATAAAGTTTGTATGATTTTACTTGCGATTAGGCTACGAAATAATAATCGTTTATTATTTCAAATAATAATTAATACGCGAGGCTTCATTATCATTTACGCAACCTATAAATAATTAAAATAATTTAAATAAATCATTTATAATATTTGATTTTCTGGAATATCATTAATATTATACATAGCATTATACATATTATGATTATTATGAATTAAATATAAATTTATTATAACTTCACTATATAATTCAATTAGAAGAAAATGTTTTCAAACATTCTTGAAAAAAAATCGTTCTTAAGAATACAGTTCCCGTATTAAGATTTCTTTCACCTTCAACAATTATTGTTTACTATCTAAAATATGTATTACTGTATAATTAATTATTGCTTGAGCATTTGTGCAATTGTGGATTGTAATTTCCTAAATCTTTTATTCAAAAATTATTAGTTTCTGAATTCACTTCTATAATTTTTTTTCAAGTCCAAAACGTGATTCTGTCTAGAAACTAGCTAAAATCTGGACAATTTTTATATATCCAAATTCGTAACGAACTCCTAGATAGCGCCAAGACTGGGACTAGACAGCAGAAAGGTATGAATCAAACACGTAGTAAAAGTAGACAGTGCCAGTGTAGCGCCAGGCTAGTATTGCGTGAATAGACAGGCTTGAGAAAAACTGTACTGGCCTTAGCATGATTCAAGACTGCCACGAAATTTTTCCACACGGGCAGGTTCAAACTAGGGTCTAAATTTCAACTCATGATTACCGTGATAAATGGGACCTGATCGATACTATGGATTTGTCAATTTGCAAAACGTGAAGTTTTACGCGTGACCCATCCAAAATAGGAACCGGAAAAGGTTAAAAGTGGAACGGTACATGTATTACAGTGAGAGATAGAATCTGAAACCATACATCACGTATCGTGACGACAATCGTGGGACCACCTCGGGGGTATGGACTATATGGACTATATGGACTGTGGACTGTGGAGTGTTGAACCACGCCAACAGGACGATAGCCGTCACGCTTGGATAGCGGTAATTACAAAAACGCGATATCTTCTGGCCGACCTACCTGTTCGCAGCAATTACGTATTACAATTGCAGTTGCGATGACCATTGCTAAAACTATCGTGCACGCGCGCTCTTTGGCTCTACAAGGGTGCAAAGTGTGATTAAACGTTAACATTTACACGATTAGAGTACCCTTTGAAAAAATGGTATATATTTTATTTATCCTGAAGAATTTTTTTTCTTTTGAGTTCACTTTTAATATTAGTTTATTATTAATAATATTATTCCATTAAGTCAAATCCCTTTCGGGGCAAGCGTAACTCATTCGGTTCTAGCCTCATTATACTGTCGGGGATAAAGGAATTCATATGAGAAAAGTAGGAAAGGGACGTGTAGGAGGAGGTATAAGGGGGAGTTTTACATTTTTAGATCAATATAGAATTCCCGTGTTGCTTATTTAATTAACACGTTCGTTCGCAACACCGCTCCGACCCATATTTATCACATTTTAAAGACAGATTTGCATATTTTTGAAATGTGACTGGGGTGTATTGGCCAAAATCCACGTGGACATGTTATCACCTGGATCTGCGAACTTCTTTTCACAGACACATGGAAAATAATAGAATATTTTCACAACTTTTTCCTGGGACTTTCTACTTTGTATCACAAAACTTACGTTTTCAAGAAAAACTGAAATTTCAGTTAACTCATCGCTCCTTTCGGCTTCCTTGCTTTTGAATACCAAGAATATCCATATTTTCGTCAACATGATGATGAGGAGGAGGGGGGAGGGGGCCCTAAAAATTCCACGTTTTCCCACAAGGGTGTGCGTCCAAAAGTGGTAAGAAATTGTCCACGTGGCATATGGAAGGGCTCTAATCAGATATTGATTCCTCATAAAGGAAGCTTTTTAACAACAAAAATGGTCAAACTTCTTTCTTTTACGTATCTTGACATGATTGAACCTCAGGAATACAAAAATAAGGCTATTAAAGGTTATCACTGTGTGCGCGTGTGCATGTGTATAAACATTGCTCTTTTTATGATAACTCGCAACAGGTGCGTAGCCAGAGAAAATTTTCGGAGACAGTTTCAGTGATCCGTTCAAATTTTACATGATGGTAAAAAATGGATGAACAAATAGTGCAGCTAACGTGTATATTCTTTCTCATGTTACATAATGCTGTACGTAAATGATTGAATGTTATGCTAACTTTTCAACTGAAAAAAAAAACATTCACAAATGCATGAACTGTTTATAAAACGATATCCAGTCTTTTGGGCAGTGCTGCCATGATGTCCAAAATTTCTTCGCTTGAGACTTCAATATCTCTATGAATATTGATAAGAGCCAAACCGTTTGATCTATCCTCGCCAGTCGCATTTCGTAAGTAAGTTTTTAACCAGCGAAGAGTCGAAAACGATCGTACACTGGGTGCAGCAGATACAAGTAGAGTTGCAGCTATTTGCCAGTATCAATGCACAGGTGGGTAACATTTCTTATCACCAATATTCAGCGTTTCAATTAAAGTTTTTGGCTCATTTCTATATAGTATTTTCAAGCAGTATCTGAAAATAAAAATTTCTACAACCATGCAATGACATTTTTTTATTTATTAAACAATCTAAAACAAATACCTTTTCCACATTGTAACTTCAGCTTCAAACTCTGTGTAACTGACGTCGTTCGTCCACTGAGTTTCGAAACTTTCCAGTTTTTTTTAATTGTTTCGAATTCAGGTTTGCTATTTTTGTTGGTAGAATTTTTTGAATATTTGATAAAATATCACGGTGTTGAAGAAATCTGGAATCCAATTCTTTTAAATAGTTATGTGAGAAAGGAATCATGATAGATCGGCGATAATATGGCTGTGGATTTCCTTTATAGTTGTCACGTCTTTGTGTCATTTTGGGTACGTGGACTCAAGTACGTGGAAAAGTGGAAAAGTGGACTCAAAGTACGTGTAAGTAGTGGAAAAATTAAACTCTGCAATCATACAATTAATGAAACCCTAGTTTGTTACCGGATTACATCTTGAGCTTTTCTTTAAAGATGTATTGCCATAAATGTGAAAAATATGGCAAGGGACACGTTACCCGAAGAAAATCACTCATATTTAATCGAATTTTTTTCACAACTAGTAAAGTGAAAATAATCTTAATATAAAACCCTGTAATTACAAAAATTATCCCTCCAAACACAAGCGTATAATATTCCAGGGACATGATATGTCAATTTTTTTATTTTCATCCATACACAGATTTGTCAATTTGTTTGACGTTTATAAGAGGAAAAATGCACAATTTTTTAATTTATTTTTTTATGATGAAGCGAATCTGCTGAAATGTATAAAAATCTTCTATATAGCCTACGAACAATAAACAATGAATAATAAAAAAGCGCTGGCCAAATCGCCTTTTCCATTCTCTCAGATTCGTTTTACAATCCAAAATATCTTTTTCGCCCTCTCAGACTTTTTTTGAAATCAGAAATCGTCTTTTTCACTCTCCAGTCTACTCCGAAATCCAAAAAATTATTTTCCAACACCTCAGACTCTTTTTACAATCAAAATCCTCTTTTTCATTCCCTAGACTCCTCTGCAATATAAAATCTCCGTTTCATTTGCTCACTCCCTTTATAATCTAACATTTTCTTTTCTATTTCTTCAGATTCATTTTACAATCAAAAATCCCCTTTCCAACCCCCTGGTTCAATAATTTGTTTAAAGAATTAATTAGCCGGGAATCAACTGTAACATAAAAATGATTGGTACAACCATTGTAGTGAACAGAATAACAGGCTAACAAATTAAAAATAAACGTCAAAAGATTAAAGATTTTGAAACTGAAATTAAAAACAAACAATACATAAATGAATAAAAAATTGTTAGTGTTTTTTTTTATATTTATTTAAAGCCCGACATTTAATAATTTCTCAAATAAGGTAACAAGGGGTTAGGGACGTAGCTCTTCGCTTTAGGCTCCTCTGTATTATTTGTATATTTCCTTTCCGTAGAAATGTTCAATTTTTTCATCCATTTGTTGGTAGCGATAATTACAAATATTTATCTAAATTAACTTTGAAATTCGGGCACCTGGCACGAGAAACAATAATCTATAAATAAAAAGAAACTACAGGCGAGATCGTCTTCTCCATTCCCTCAAACTCTTTTTACATGAGGAATCCAAAAACCTCTCTCCCATCCTCTCAGATTCCTTTTCCAATCTAAAATCTCCTTTCCCATCTTCCCATATTCTTTCTACAATACAAAATATCCTTTTTACCAAAAAATATTATATTTTCTTAAAGTTTATCATAGAAGTCTCAGTCCAACTCTTGTAAAAGTCGTATTTATTTCTTTCTATGATACTTAACACATATCAAACCTTAATACAAAAAAATCCTCTTTAAGGAAGCACAGTGTTCATGCGATGATCACAATCAAAATACACCATATAAGGAAAGCACCCAAACTACTTTGGAGCGGTTTTTTTTATTTTCACTTTTCTCTTTTTTTGAATATATCTAGTTAATTTGAACAGAATAAAGAATTTATGGTGAGAATTCAAATGTATTTCCTGTACCTATAAACTAGTAACTGATTTTATGTATGCGATGATTTTTATAATATGGGATTTTCGAAATTTTCTCAGGTTTGAGATTAGAATCTAATTTCAGATGTACATAAAAGAAAACTTTGAATGAAACGTGAAGATGAAAATGATTTTGTATATTTGAATATTCAAATCAATTCTGACTTAGGGTCGTAAAATTTCACATCTCGATTTATAAGCAAAGCACGTCAGAGCTCAGGGGGTATCGATGAGATGCGCTCGCATTCTCTTGCCTGCAATGCAGGCTTTTTCTCTAAAACAGTTCCAACTTGAAGGAAGACTTCAAGGAAAGCAAATTATATTATCAGTTACCGGATTAAAAATTTTGCCTCTTTTCCTACAATCCTAAAATTTGAACCAATATTTCCGCAGTTTATAACATGTATCGAAATTAATAAAATCACTAAAATAACATAGATTTTATTATTGCTTCAGTCTTTATCTCCTGGAATTTTCCTGTTCGAAAAGGCATATATACTTAAGAATAAAAATGCATCCTCACAAATTTTGGAATTCACTATATACCTTATCCATTTCAAATCAGGCAGGTTCTATATTTAAAGTTGCAGAGTCTCTCGGGGATGAAAAATGTTGTTTTTTAGAGGCAATTAAGCGATACGTATCTTTCGGATTTGCATAAAAAAAATGTTTACGATGTTATGCGTATTTCAATTTTGTGCTTTGTTTTTTAAAAAAACCCAATTTTTGCTTTAAACCACTATAATTTTTGACTCAATCGAGATATTTATCGGCCGCCGGCGGTTTTTCTGAATATTTTAAAAGTCTATTCTCTCAAAAAACCCACACTTATATTTTTTTTTAAATTTGTACTTTCACAAGGAAGATACCCTGTTACTTTTATGCGGGCTAAATAACTTTTGTGGCTAGGAGAATTTTTTTTGCAAAAGACAGATACGAAAAAATTTTGCGATAAAAGTTGGCACATCTAAAAAAATTTAATGAAAAATACCTCTTGCTCTTTTGCAACATCTTGCATCGCTTGCGAGAAAAATTGAAAAATTATATTTGTACGGAAAAAAAAATTCTCCCAGACTTAAAAATTTGCTATCTACCATAAAGGCTATTGAATGCCTTCCTTATATTATCAGAAACTTTTCAAGAATACTGGGAAGAATAAAAAAGTGGGGTTTTCCAGAAAATATTGTTTGCATGTTCTCAAAATTTTACAAAATTAAATCATAGGACCCCTCATTATCAATCTAGTTTAGTTTATTATTACCAAGTCCCTGGTGGTCCCGTTATGGACAATATGGCATATGGACATTCATAAATATATAAAATATGTAACAATATCAACTCGAATAAATACAATAATTAATAAATATATAGCACACAAAGTAACGATTTTCACATACATGAAGACACTTTAAAGTAGTAAATGAACTATACCTCATACAACTGAACACATAACATCATCAATAATAATAAATAATAATAATAAAAATAGAATAATTCAATCGTCCATAGACTCAAGAAGATATCCCATTTTCAAAAATACCGATTGATGAAGATTGGCATAGTGAATGTGGCAAGAAGTTCCACAATTTCTCTGAAGCAACATTAAAAGACTTCTGGTAACTGAGATATTGAGTTTTTGGTATACTGGTATGTGTAACAAGTCTTATGCTCTTGTCGTTGCCCGCGTCGATATTTTGGAAGGGTAGACAAATAACTCTTAAATAATCCGTGTTTAAGATGGTATACAACAGCGTCGCCATAAAGTACTTTTGTCTTAAATTGACGGTAAGCCTTCCAAGAGTACTTCATATGATCTAATATAATCATCTCTGTTTAGATCGTAAATGAATCTGATGCGAGAGTTGATAGTCACCCGTAATCTATGATTTAGTTCCTATGTCAAATAATATTGTCAGCTACACAGCAATAATCTATTTGTGGCAAAATTAAAGACGTAACTAGTTTTTGAAGCAAAGTAATTACTGCTTGTTGGACTTATGAGGTTGTGATGTGGCGTAGATATTCATAATAATTCGTGGTACTTGTTCTACCCAAGATAATTTAGGATTCATGATGATTCCCAGGTTTCGTGCATTTTCAACAAAAAAGAATTGATATGACATTCACATGGAGTGTAGGCAAAGAGTCAAAGTCAATCGGACTTATATCATATGAACTGCTAGGAATCATTGCTGAAGGCTTTGCACCATTCCTTGCAAGTTGAATGATTACAAGTCCAATTTTTAATCGAATAAACATCATTTAGCTTACGAATCATATGATGAAGTTCGGACACAGAATCATGCAAATATATCTGACGATCATCCGTGTGAATGGATCTTTTAAAAAGTCGCAGATGAGGAACATACACTGGAGCCCCGCTTTACCAGGTGCTTCCAGGGTACCCTTATTGGGCTTCACGGTAAATCGGGACTCTTCAAAACGTTCTTCTTTTCCTTGTTTGTGGCTTCTTATAGTGCCGAACCGTAAACTGCGCAACCTTGCTGGCCTTGCAAGCGCTTCTCTCTCGCTCCCTTGGACCACCTTATCCGGTATATCGGGATCCGGTGTACGTAAATATCGTAAAACAACGGACCTACGGGACAGATCTTTGCGGCACTCTCGACGTAACTGGACGAGGCTCTGACAGTACCCATTTTGAATCCAGCACACTTTGTAGTCTACCACTAAGATAAGAAGCAAATCATCTGACGTCTGCATCTGAATAACTAATGGCCCGAAGCTTGCATAACAGAATGTTATGTTTAACTTTGTCAAATACCTTGCTATAATCAAAAAGAACAAGTACTGTAACCGGTTTTTCGTTTATAACATGTTTAATATCATTATTTGCACTTAGAAGACCCGTTGGAGTACATAACACTTCCGGAAACCTGCTTGATAGCTATCCAATATATCATTTCTGAGGCTTCGGACAAAGAGCATATCAATGAAGTAGGTTTGAAATCACTAGGTTCATATGGACTTTTTTACTTTCGACAATGGTTTAATAAATTAATGCTTTTCATTCATTTCGTCCTGAATTAAACAAACAGATATCCAAATTTTCTGATGATGTATAAACTGTCGAGGAATAATAATTTAGCTCATCAGCTGAAAATTGTATTGTACTATTGTTGCTTGTATGAACAAAAGCAAGTCGACGAAAATCTTTGCATAGTTGTGATGGAGCATCTAAGAGTTAAAGAAAAGATTCGGAGAGACTAGGGTTAAAAGAATTCATTTCAGGAAGATTATGTTTTAGTTTAAATATAACAAAACTGATCTTGCTTCCGCGCACCATGCGACTTTGAACTTCTTGAGAGTTGAATGTTAAGTAATGAGTCTGAGATTCCGGATGAGAGGTTTTGCACGGCAAAGCAACGGTGGCGGCATATAAATCAAGCGGGGTTATTTTCCAGATAAGTGCCGCTCATTTCCAAATTGGAATCGGCGTCCAGCTGCACATGGGTGTACACTGTATGTATATGCGATACCTGTACAGTTACGGCCGTAACGCAAATACGGGAGCGTAGATACCGCTGTGGCTTATCGGAGGGTAATATCGCCAGTCGACGCTGACGGTTCGCCCCACATTTTCGCTGGCGGAATCGCATAAGATTGAACGATAGCTTACACGAGAAGCAACCCTTGCAAATGTTGACTTTCTGGTATACAGGTGGTGGTCGTAGCAGTTCTGAGTCAAACCCTGAGCCGCGAAGCAGTTCGCCCGACCGAGTGAGAATTTTGTAAAGTTATTGTACTGGCTAGGAATGGCCAGTAACCACTTTCCTATCCTGGTATCGCGTGCCGTATGCCATTCCAGCGAAAGTACCGATGTATCTCGTGTTTCTGGGAGAAAAATGCGACATTCTCGAGGGTATCAATTGCTTAACTGCTCCCAGCTCAACAATTTGCTTCTTTATTGTACTCGTAGCTTCTTTGTCTAGATTCCGTTTTCGAAAACTGATATTGGTTCAACGAACGCTAGTGCGTGGAATTCATATATCGTCAGAAAAATTGCATACTTTATATCCTCTAGTTTTCTATTCTTAAACGATTCTTGATATTTCGAGACTCGAGAATGGGGTTGTTTCAGCGCTTGCAGGTAAAATTGTTTTCCAATATGACTGAAAATCATACTCTGAAAGAAATCTGGTTTTGCACCGCAATATTTAGTAGCAGCACCAGCGTTATAACAAAAATAGTGTTTTGGGACCTAAAAAAACTTTTAGGATTGGGTACCAAATAATAAATAATGAATGCATTTTCCAAATCTGCAAAGAAATTTTAAAAACCGTGAAAATTAACAAAATGAGGGCCGTTTCTCTGAAAATAAAATGTTTTTCTTTTTAAACAAATTATGCGAGATACGGGAAAAGTTTAAAGGGAAAGTGGTTCTCTTTGAATAGTTCTGCAAAATCTTCTCAGACATTATTTGAAATTCAGAACTCGATTTGGAACTGTTTTCCTTAATATTTCCAGAAAGGGGGTTTTTCCACAAATTTCCTTGCTTGTGAACCACAGGTGGAGAAACATTAGTGATCCTGATTTTCTTTGTTTATATTTTGTTGAATATATATTTTTCTTAAAATTTCAAAAAGTATAGTTTTCAGTTAACGCTTATGTTAGTTAGGGCATTATTTATGAAGTGATACCACATTGAAATAAAAAGTATTCATATCATCTTGAAATGTCCATATGTTATAGCCAATTTCATAGATAATTAAAATTTTTTTTTAATTAAAAAATTTTTTAATCAATTTTTTAAAACCATTTTATAGTCATTTTACTATTATTATACATTATATTATATTATACTACATATTATATTGCTCTTGTCGTGGCATACATTTTATGTCCACATACGGGTTGCCTAATGGCAGGGACCTAATTTCTAGATTTTGGCTATGCATTTAGAGTACAGTACTTGCATTTCTTCAAAATCAAAATACAGCCTCGATTTATAGTAATAATAAAGTAAAATCGATTTTTTCACCAATTCCGGCATCATTGATTCCCTTTTTAAACTTTGTTGGCTTTGGCTCGGGGAGATATGTTACTTTGAAATATTTCGTTCTTTGTTTTTAATTTCTATATCTTTGGTTCTAATTAACCGATTCAACTTTCTGAGATATGAAATTTTTGGAAATAACATGTGATATCATATGCAAGAAATCGCGTTTTTGAAAATCCGTCATTTTTAATTGAAAATTTTTTGTTTCAGACCAAATTCTGAATTCGTTTTAAAAACTCAGTTAGTTTCATAGTGAAACAGTCACTGGTTCACGATAAAAAAATTCGCGTTTTTTGGAAGACTTCTATCCCACTGTAAAACGCAAGTACGCGGACATTTCATCGTGCCGGACGTTGAATGCGAATTTTTTTCTCATAAACCGCTGGCTCTTTACTATGGAACTCGCCGAACTTGTAAAACATATTCAGAGCTTGGTTTGACAAGCAAATTTAAACAAATTTTATATGACTGAATTTCAAAAACGCAATTTTTATTTTATCCTTTAAAAAAAAATCATTGTTTCATTTCAAAGCTTATCGCATATGATATCACATATTATTTAAAAAAATTTCAGACCACAAAAAGTTAAATCGCTTTTCTTCGCTACCAAAGGAATACACTAAGTCACAGTCAAATCTAATTTTAACACAAAATTTCTTGTTATCACTTGAAACAGCGTGCATCGCATCAGGTCTCCCCGCTCTTGAAAAAGTTTGTTTCTTTAAAAGGAAAAGTTTCTTCAATTTAGTGAGTACAGGGTCATGAAGGGGAAGAATTCTACTTTTGTAAGAAAATTTAAAAAATGGATGACGTCCGAATTTGTAGACAAAATTTTTTTTAATTTCTATAAATTGAGGCTACATTTTGGATTTTTTAAATAATTTAGGTAATGTATTATTGAAGATCATTAAAAGAATGTTTTCAAAACACTTGTAGTTTTTGAAAATCGAGGAAGTCTAAATTAAGTTATTCACACTCGAATGCAAGAGCGTATAGAAAAAAAGCTGAAAATTTGGACTCCTGCCATTAGACAACCTTTCGATATAAGTCCTTAAAATTTCTATCATGTCTTAAGGGCCAATAGTGCTACATCACTTCATAAATAATGGCCCAGTTATGTGTGATTTGTTATGTTTGCGCATGGCTCCATATGAATTATTAGACCAGATAGGAGTGTTCGGCGACTCTACGAAATTTGCCTTGATTTTGGAGAAAATGTAACCGATCCGAATAAAACTTTGTAAATTTATAGTATATCTCAAGACTAATTTAAACCCCAAATACCAGGTTAAAATATTTATTAGTTTTACAAGATATTGCAATTTGCGCCATATTTCAAAACGGAGTATCTTTGAAAAAAAAATAATTATGCATACATTTATGTATATTCGTGTCACAATGTTAGCAATTTTTTTTTAAATACTCAAAACACGGTTCTAAATATCGAACTACTATCTGTTTCATAAATCCTGGCCCCTATACAAATCAATAAACAACTGACCAAAAATCGATTAAAAAAAGGAAAAACAACTTGTCACTCCTCATTTAATTACGAATAAGTACAATGTAATTTGATCGCGATGCGTCCATAACTTTCTATGCAAAGTGGCAGTGAAGGTGAAAAAACGTGGTTAAAAGGACCCTTTATAACTTGGTCAACTTTCGACCATTGTATTTGGTGTGGAAAAATGCATGAGTCATTTTGCAAAAAATCGAGTAGTTACCTTGAAGTTTTATTCATGAGTACATTTTCGAAAAATTCGAAAATATTTATAACTTTGGTGTCGGTAGTAAATAAAAGCGAAGGATGCTAACTCAGCTTCTAATCAAGCTGGAAGGCTCTACCGAGGTTTAATATTTTTCACAAAAATTAACAAATTCAATGGTGGGGTCTAAAAAACAGTTAATTACATTAATAAGGCGCTATCGCATATTATGGTTTTCCGTTTTTTTTAAAGACTGTAGGCACAAAAGAAGTCGATGATGCTTTCAGCGGGTTCCAGGGCATCCATGTCCTGCTTGATCCTTCCCTCATAAAGTATCCGTTTTTTTTTCTTCAACTTTCATACATCTGGTAGAATGTGCCGCGTGGGTCAACTGACTTTGACAATAGTGGACGGCAACCCCTTCAACGTATCGATTACAATTGAGGTCGACTACCGTAGAAAAAAAAACAGAAAAAAATAATATGTAATAGCGTATTATTGATGTCATTACCTGTATTCAAAAACCTACCATTGAATTTTTTGATTTTTTTGAAAAATGTTAAGCCTTAGTAGAGCCTTCCAGCTTGATTAGAAGCTGAGTTAGCATCCTTTGCTTTTAACCACGTTTTTCCACCTTCACTGCAACTTTGCATTCAAAGTTATGGACGCATCGCGATCAAATAATATTGTGCTCATTCTTAATAAAATAAGGACAGATGAGACGTTTTTATTTTTTTAAGCAATTCTTTTTTATTGAGTTATTCAATGATTTGTAGAGGGGCCAGGATTTTTCAAACAGATAGTAGTCCTGTGGAACTTTTGTAGAAATCTTCAAGGAGAACAACCTTCCCTTTGAACTTTTCCCGTATTTCAAATATTTTCCGAAAAAGAAAAATTTTGTATTTTTTGGAAAAACGGTTACCATTTTGTTAAATTTTAATTTATTTCAAATTTCTTTGTGAATTAAAAAAAAACTTTTCACAAGTATTGAGAGGCAAAAATTAATTATCTTCATTATTTTTGAAAATGACGGATTTAAAACATAATCAATGTCCCCGTTTTCTTGAATATTTTGGGACACAATCCAAAGAACACACATATCAATATAGCCTTCTTAACAATTTCAGCCTAATTTAGGTCTACGTCTGCTACTAATTAGCGTTTGTTGAGTGAGTTTCTGTGAACTCCCAACGTATTTGGGGTTCAATTCCTCGTAGATTCACATGACTGTTTCAATTGAAGTATTTCCATGCACTTCAAATTATAGTTAAATTATTTTCTATTGCTAACTGGTTAAAGTGATTAAAAATTAAGGACCGCTAAATGATAATTGTTATTTCTTGGATCTAGGGTTTTCATTGAACACCATGCACTGAAAAAATTCGACTAATCGTACCAAAATACCAGTACAAACAGCACCTTACCCTTTCTTCTAGAAATCGTTCCGAATAATGAGTTATTTATGCTATAATTTCGGTTTTTAAAGAAACGAAAACAAGTTAGCGTATTTTTTTAAACACTACTATAATTTAGACTCACAACAGAGATGTTTTCCTTATAACAGAATCTTTTGCACTAGAAAACTAATTATAATTAATCTCTGAAAATTTTTCAAATTATAACTTTGGAAACGTGAAAATATCTTGTCTGACAAAGCAGTTAGAAGTTTGTCATATCTTGTAATAAATATTAGAAAAGTCTTTTTTAACGTTGAGGATGTATAATAATTAGGAATCCAAGTTTTCATTTTTCCTACATTTTCAGAGTTGTTTAACCTTATTTAGAAAATTTTATTTTTTTAATACAAATTTATTTTAATATAAAATCAAGTTCTTTGAGCTTTTTACCATGGATAATTTTCCAATAAAAATAAACTTCTTATTCTAAATTACTAGCAAGAATACATAAATCTCTACTATTGTTCTTTCTCAGTTAATGCTCCAATTCGAACTTTTCATTCAAAAAATTCTATACTTACAATATGTTCTGTAAATTAGAAAGTGGCTAAAGATAATCTATTCACGATTTTTACATCAACATTAAAATTGTCTTTGCGTGGAGTTGTATTGATACTTTGGATAAATAGATTCTCCCTTTTTGATGTGATGATTGGCTTTAGGGTCCAGAAATAAAATGCTTCAGTTGTTTACGCATTAGTCGCGATGAAATGTCATTCATAAGCTAAATTTTGAATTTTTTGCTTGGAATAATCTAATTTGTAATTAATGTAACTTAATATTCTGGAGTTTTCGATACTTACTTTCTCACTTTGTCTGAAATATCTTTATTAATCAATTATCCTAAAATTTAAGTTTTTCAAAGTGTGTACCGTTAAGGAATTTTCCGTAAGACGTTCAAGGTTAACGTTAAGCAAAATTCTGCAATACTAGCGCTAGTACTGTATTGTACCGTTTAGTTGTACGGAAAGTTCCGTAATACTAGACAGTGCCTATGTTTTTTAGTATAATATTAGCAACTATGCTTAACGCATATTTATTAAACTTCGAAGCTCATCATAATCTGTGCTTGTAGATTTTTTCTAAGATTTAAATCTACAGATAATTACATCATTAATATTATCAATCCTTAAAATTATTATTGTCAATAATGTCATTAATTATATCATCTGAAATAATTTTTCTTAAGTAAAACCTCGATGAGGACCCCCACCTTGTCAAAATGTCTGTTTCACTTGTAAAAAGAATCCATCATTTTATTTCTGGATCCTAAAGCCAATCATAACATCAAAAAAGAAGGATCTAATATTAAAATGCTTAACTTTCAAGATTCGTAAATTGAAATTCGATTCTTGAAATATAAAGTTTTGATTAATGATCTTTTTTAATAATCGCTCGAGTAGAGTCAGTTGTGACCAAGTTGCGTACTTGCGAGAAGGTACGTTTGTTTTGTCCCAGTATATGCCTCCGATGTATTTCCGATATTTCGCCTTCGTTCCTTTCTCATTCCTGGAGAACAAGATCGAAGGAGGGGAGCCTAGGGAATAAATTGGAACTGTCTTCCCCGACGTGTTACGCCATTTATTGTCATTTGTTCGATAACAGTAGTGTACCTTAATTTCTTGGCCCCTCTTTCCTCCTGACCCACAACTCTTCGACTCTCACCACCGACCGCAATTTTTCTCTACAGATGTCGGCAACTTCTTATTCCAAAGTAAAGAAAAAAAAATATATCAGATAAAAGGAAACTGAAAACCGTCTGCCACTGATACAATCATATTTTACAATAAATTTTGTATAGGTAGCTACTTTAGATAAATTTCTAATTATATGATAAGTATTTTTGATACATACACTCAGGAAATTGTTCTCCTACGTGAGAAATATTCTTCTTGACAAAAAAAATAGTAAACATTATCATTTTCCGACAAACTTCACCTAATCTTGGAGCCAAATAGTTCCAATTTTACAAAAAAGATATTCAAGTGATTCAAAACCAAATAGACAAGATGTTGAAGCTTTTGTTTCAAGCCAAACTTTTCTTTGAGTGTAATAAAACAGCAGTTAACAACTTTAGTAGAAAAGTAAAGTATAAATAAAAAAAAATTAGGTTTCAATTAAGAAGAAGAATTTTGCTGTGTCAATAACTATCTTCTCAGTTATACATCTGAAATGGATTATTTCGGCGCGGATAATTCTTTTTTTTGCCTTTTTGTTCGGCGTAGCAGAGGAATTCAATTTTTATTTACTCTATAGCAAACACCTTAATCGTCCAACCAACAGAGATCTTCATATTCGGCTCGCCCGTCGTTGATTTCTTGGTTATGAATATTAATGCACTTCAGAATGAATATAGATATGCCGGATTCATGGCACGAAAATTCATCTCAAGAGATGCTTTATTGCAGCTTACAGCTTTCTAAAACTTATTTTTACACAACTTTTTCCATTCATGGCAATTATTATCAATAATCACTCTTAAAACTAATTAGAAACTTCTTACAATCCTATTATTAGGAGTAAAATTATTTTGCAAAAGATTAATTATTGTTAATATAGTGTCTCGGAGATTATTTTGTTTTTGTGAGCGAGCTGAGTGTTCACATGTGCTTAAACCAGGTAGTTTATTGAATAATGGAACGAGAACTTCTTAAGTTATTCACCAAGAACGAGCTTAAAGCTCAGAGTCCATAGCTTGAAGTTTAGGCATGAGCATCTGAGTTATACACGAGGGAGTTTTTCTGACGTTTTCATGAAAATGCGAAACAAGGTTTCCCTCAGTGATACTTGGTTTAAGTACCTTTCTTGTAACGAGCAACGCGCCTGTAATTGCACCAAGGAGGTTCCATTATGTTGCACAATAATTTAATTATGATTGTTCCAATTTATATGTGGTGCGATTTTATTTGAAGATACATAATTTTTATCAAATTTCATATGTACTGTGTTTTTATTTGAAAACTGCATTTATATCAAGGCTTACTTTAGCGGGTGAATTATTTATCAAATTATTGTTCGTTTTCGTCTTCGATTTATTTACGTTTTTGAATTGGGAAACTTGAATACACATTCATTTCGAAATTATTCGATGTTGTACGTATCTATGGTATATAGTTTTGCCGTGCTCGCAAGCTCTGATTAATTTGATATTAAAGTTGGATTTGAAAACAATGTAACATAATAATTTCGTGAATAGAATGTGGAATATGAAATGTGGAGCTTGTTCGGAGGAACAGAACGGAACTTATCTCAAGTGTAGATTATTATTCGTGGCGGGATTGCTCGCGTCATTTATTCCTCACTGCAGTCCATACATATATGTATGCCGTTTCTCTATACCGTTTCTTCCGTCTCCTGTTAGCCGTTTTCCCGTTTTCCCTTATTCCCTCTTTTGCCTAGACCCATGCCCGCAGATGATCCAATCGTCTGAACAGATGGGGCTGATACACCGATATGTTCGTATTACGTGACCTCGATTGTATGAATATAGCACATTCAATACGTTACTTCCAACATATTGGCTGACCAAACTCGCATGTATCTACTGAACATTTTATTCCCAAGTATCAATTGCTGTAAAACCATTTTTGCGTCTGGACAAATATTTTTTTCTAATTTAATTTGTATTGCTAGAGAGATAGAAACTTGTCTTTGAGATAAATGATGTTTGTATAATTCTTTGAAAAATTCGTATAAAAAAAAGATAAAATTTTATATTCTAGACAAACCTTTATTTCATTTAATTTTACCAACAGATGTGGCACTTGATTTCAATATTAATAATTTCCCACACTTGTAATAATTTTAGTATGTGTAGAAAAACATATATATATATATATATATATATATAACTTTTATTTAAGATTAAAAATAAAGTTGATTCTGTTGTACAATTTCCTTGTCTGTCGTAAATGATTCTCTAATTTTTTTTCGGATTGATTTCAATATATTGAAACTTATTACAAGGACCATATATCAATTTGTCTTATAAGTCTAGAATCAAGTAAGAAAATTAAGCTATTCTTTGAGTTCGATTTCGAGCTACCATTATTTACGTAAGGTTCATCTTTTGAATTTTTGACCCCTTCTCCACTCTCCGTAAGGCTTTTCTATAGTAAGTATAATTAATGACCGTAGCGTGTTTGGGGTGATTTTTAGTACTGAAACTAACAACACTGTTCACAAATAGGGTTGTTTCCAAAGTCAGATATCACTTTTCCAATGAATGGATCTCATAGTTTATAAAATTCTTATTTTGAAAACGCATATAAAATATTTGGTACGTATTGCTTACTATTTTTAGTTTAATGTTGAAATATTAATTTTCTATCACGATGTCGATTGGGGAGTGATTCTCAAATATCTTTTTTTGTGCCGATGTTTTGTTTTGGTTATCTGCACTTCGAAAACAGAAGTAGCAAAATTTTGCTTAAAAAATGTGGAAGGAGGGTTTCGTAAAAGCTGATAGCGGAAATCTGCCGAAAATAGATACATTTATGGTATCGGAGTATTTTAAGAGTAATTGTGACTTCGTAAGTGCAGAAATACGAGGAGTGAAAATAAAACGGTTATGTGGCCTAACCTCTTTATCATAAGTTTCGTTAGTTTCCATCAAAGCCACATCGTCACATTTATAATTATGAGAACCTTTGAGTCACGTGACACCCACGTGACACCAACTTGAATAAGTGTTTTCCCGCCTTCGATTTTCAATAAATTTTTTCTCTTAATTGATTCGACAGAAACAAAATTTTGAACGCACCTTTTGTTTAGATTAAAATTATGTATTCAAAAATTATTTTATCTAAAATTGCGAAACAATCCTATTGTATTGGAGCTTTATAATAATTGTTTTTGAAGTTTATTTTCGAAACCTTAGGTAGCGCTACAATATAGGTTACTGTAGGTTTTAAATTCTGACATTGCAATATTGTCATGTGCGTATTTTAGTGTTACAGAAAAAAGTGGTTTCAAAAAATATAAATTCAATATATAGAATTCCTGAAAATAAAACAAGAATTCAACAATAAAATTTGGACAACCACCACAAAATGCTCCAATTGCAATTCCTAGAAAACAAAATAAAAAAGTTTGTTTCTTTGGACAAAAATAAAAAAGAGGAAAGAAAAATGAGAAAGCAACCAACCAAATCCCCTTCCTTCTCTTTTTTTTTATTTCTTTCGTCTTTTTGATTTTTGTCCAAAGAAACAAATTTTTTTATTTTGTTTTTTAGGAATTGGAATAAGAGCATTTTGTGGTGGTTGTCCACATTTTATCGTTGAATTCTTGTTTTATTTTCAGGAATTCTATATATTGACTTGATTATTGGACATTAAATGAGATTTTGAATTTGATTTTAGTCTGATTCAGAATTCTTGAATTTCAAATATAAATTCGCTGGTACTGAGAATCGAACCATAGGCGGTGAAGTTCTAACAACGCCATCATGTTAGTTTGCGGTCCAATTTTGTATCGTTCGCGTTATAGAATAAAACGAAAATAATTTTTTTTTAATTTACATTTAACTTTGATATTTTTAAGATTTTTGGATTTAGTAGATACTCAATTTCACTTTCATTTTCTGAACAATTTTACAGAAGCATTAGCAATGAGATTTTCGAGAAAAAAAATTTCCAAACCACCGGAAATATTTTTTTAAAACTAACGGTAACCCAATGTAAAATATGAAAGTCAACGTATTTCTGATATGATAACCGCATTATAGCATTTTCTTATTGGCACACATCGAAGGAATGTATTTGTGATGGATTTGAATTTTACACGTTGCCAAAAGTCGCGTAACAAGATATGCGACTATAGTATGATCAATTAATATGGTGCGTTACTGAACATTTTATAAAAAATTATACGCAAAATAGTGATAACTACTTGCTGTATTTTGTAATAAACGTTGATGAATTGATTTTTAATTATACTAAAATCTTCGTATATAAAATGAACAATTTTACCCCGCATTATGAATGGTTCGAATAATTATTTTCGAGTTTTATCCTAAAATAGAGATGCAGCGCACAGTGGGCTGAATCTGGAATTTACTATTCAAAATCACCTACAGCCTACAATTCTTAACCGATTTTCAATTTTTCCGAAGAATAATCAGCGATAGTTGCACAAGTGCGTCTATGGATTAGATTTTTTAATTTTCGTTATTTTCTATTTTTTATATAAATAAACAAAGAGCGAAAATGAGACATTTTATAATAATTATTTTTTATCTTTAAATCAATAGCTTAATTAATCCCATTCTTGACTAAACTGAATATCGAAGTATCCAAAGAATATAAATAATTGACAGGATATCGAATATAATTTTTATAAACAAATTATATTAACAAAATGTCAACATGTTGGTAATTTTGCTTGCAAAGTATATTTGTAAGTTGAAATTGCTTAATTTCATCAACGGGATCATGTTTGATTATGAAAATTCTTTGTATGGTATAATTTGTTTATTTTATGAATGAGTGATAATATTTAGTGAATAATCCTCTCAGCCTACACTGGGTGTATTACACCCGGAAGATATTTTCGGCTCGCTGTCTTTACTGAAAAGTTGTTTCAGTTTTGTGAACATATTTACAGTATGTGTTGAATTTATCTTAGAAATTTTACAATATTCATTTTCATGAGACTTTTAGGTATAGTTAAAAAAATATTTATTTCGATTCGTTAATTTGATCCAGAGATACTGGACTTTAAACTTTGCCCGGGCACAAACCACCCAGTGTAGGCTGAGCAGAAAATTTCGGAAGTGTAGGCTTCGAGGGTTAAGACTGGTTATTCGATATTATTTGTTTATTTTATAAACAAATTTTATAGACAAGTGCATAGTTTGGTGATTTATAGACAGAAAGTAATAGTTTTTTTAATCATCATTAAATTACATAAGTGGTGATGTTTAGTGACGAATAATTGTCAATCGATATGATTTGTTTACGTCATAAACAAATTATTAATTAATTATTAATTATTATTATTCATTTGCTACTATTAAGGAAATTGAAAAAACAGAGAACAAAGCCTAACTAGGCTGAGTATACTAATTGATTTAAATTTTACAACGGTGATACTAATCGTCGTGAATTCTACATCGCAGTGAATCCTGCTTCAGCATAAAAATATACTGACGTGTAAATGCCACAATCATTCAAGTTCTGATCGATATTGATTTAAATACATTGAGAACAACTGTGATATTTGTTTCGAAGAAAGCCTCATTTACTTATTTTTTCGATTAAAATTTCACCTGAAACATTGCCTCCTTTCCAAATGGCATTCAAAGTTCTTGAAGAAGTTACTGTTTTTATTTTTTTAGTCCATTTTCTATAGGGCTTCAATCTCCTTCATTCAAGTCGACTATCCTCTATTTAGTAGAATTTATCTTGGAAATTTGTCTTGGGATGAATGCTTCCAAAGGACGTTAAAATCCGAGACGCCTTAATTAACCCTCTCTTGATTTCGGAGGAAGCTGTTCCACTCTTGCACTGGTGCATCAACGAGGTTGAAGACTACTCTCTGAATACTCTAGATTATACTCTTTTGAATACAATGTTATTTCACCTGAAAACATTTTTTTCAGAATATAAAAGTTTCCTTACATAAAAATTATAGCTTTATATTTACAGCATTATATCAAGTTCATTCATTTGTAATATTTGAATTGGAAGTAAACTTTCATTAGCTGAGTATCCTGAAAGACGCGAATGATAGTTTATCTTGAAACCTGAGGAAGAAAATCTTGTCTTCATCGGAGTAGAACAAACAGTTTCGTAGCCTTTACACTTTCTCTGCCTCCTCGTTTCAATTAGACGAGTCGCATTTTCGTCGTTTTTCCGCCTCTTTCCAACATCACGCCAGAGTCACACCCTTTTCCGTGCCGCGAGGTTAGAGGGCGAGCGGCCTCAGGTAATGTAACAATTGCTTTCGAGCACTCGCGCGTTTACACTCGTTCCATTGTTTCTGTACTGCAGCTAATTTCCGTTTCCGGTGCGCTTCTATGACTTCCGGGCATCACTAGTGACGACTAGTTTCCTAGGTTCGATTAATCTCTCACTTTCTGGTCTAAACCTCTACTGTTCGAAAAGTGCTACCAATCAATCATTACGAATGGCTCTGCTCTAATTATTACACATGTGTGCAATAATTTTTGGATACCTGAAATATCCGGTTATATAATTAGCGATTTTCCATAAATTTCCGGAAATTTTTATATTTCTTCCAAAAAGCTTTCCGCACATTCAAAATTTGGAATATGGTATTCAATTTCAATTTTTGTTCTTCAAATTTATTCAAAACTGGTTGAAAATTAATCTGTTTCAGTTGAGGATTCAACTATTTTGTTGAACATGCATCTGTTTTGGTTGAATTCAACTGTTCTTGACATCAAATGAAAATATTTTTTGGTTGACATATAAATTACTACATATTTCGTTGAGAATTTATATTTTTTGGTAAACATATGAAATACTTGGTTTAAAGTTCAACTACTTTGTAAAAAATGCATTTTCTTTGTTTGAAAATTCGACCATTTACTTGAAAATGTATCTTGGCAGGTTGAAAATTCAACTATTTTGTTAAAAGTTCAATTATTTTGTTGATGTCATCTTTTTTGTTGAAAATTCAACTATCTTCAAATGAATAATATTGAATTCAATATAATATCAAAATCAATATTATCTAAAAGAATATATATCCTCTATGATTTTTCTATTTTCGTGAAAAATTACACTATCCCCTGTTTTGAGAAAATTTTGGGCTGTGAAGTCTCGTATTGTAATATTTTGAATTATTCTTGATTCATTAGCGAAGCTCATAGTTCATCACACAGTAACGCAGGCATATTGATGTATTGGTGAGGGGGGGGGGGAGAGTCAATATAGACCAAAATTGGTAACGTAGTTTATGGGCGGCCCCTAAGGTTATGATCGAATTACGATTCAGGGTGAATAAAAGCCTTAATAAGTGGACCTATATGGGTGATTGTCCACATACAGGGCTCTTTTGTGTCTCGGACCTCTAGTAACTAAAATAAATAGTGTTTCTTTATAAAACTTGGCTAACTTCTTCATTTTAGGATGATAGAAGTCCTCCGTAAGAAAAAATCAAGTCACATTATCATATGTCTGAGGAAAATGCTCCCAAATACTCGAAAAATGCCTTTTTGGGATGTCTCTACGTACGCGGCGCCAAATTGAAAGACTTGTACTTAATACATGGAGAATTTACTTTTAACTTATAATTAATGCTTTGAAAGTTTGACTCAAAAAATATCAAATTCATAAAAAATATTTTATATAATTTGATATATTAGAAGAGAAAATTTAATTTACACCTGTCTCCGTAAATGTTTTCGATGGTTATGATAAACGAATCTCCAATACCTTTTATCAACTTTTGATCATTTTTTAAGTCTTATCTTCTCACAATATCTCGAAGAAAAGTCTCACTACTCATTCGTCAGAACTTCATAACAAAAAATTTTGAATTTTTTTTGCAAAGTGAACAAATTTAACCGAAAATGTAGCGTATTTTTATTAGTATCGGATACCGTACCTGATAAGAACTTACATGTTTCATACTAAATATCAACGAAAAGATGACGATTCCGTGTAGTGAATAATAAATGAGTTTTTGTCAGGAAGATTTATTGATTACTTTTGTTTTCGAAGCGTAAAAAGTATTTTTTTATGGTTTTCGGGTACCGTAACATCGGATACCATAAACTGTTTTTCGCTGTCTGGGACGGAATGGAGTTAATCGAACCCCTTTTCCAAATAATTTTATTAAAAATTTACGTAAATCGAGAATTAAAATGTTTGTACCTACAAGTACTGTACATAAAAAATAAAGTGATTAGAGGGTTCATAAATATAAGAGAAATAAACATTTTATAATGAACAATTTTGTTCGCTGCACGGCCCTGACTGTCTTCAGAGGTTGTGTTTACACCGGTTGTTGGTCTACTAGCTGCCAAACGTAATTTCGTGTTCGTGTTGTTTTATAATTTGTTGTTGGATTGATGGATTCCGAGATGGATTATAGATATCTCAGTATCAAGTATACGTTTCACAATTAAGCCTAAAGCTTGAAATAAACCTGCAATGAATCCAGAATGGCACCCAATAAAAGTAAATCATGTAATTCTCAGAACGTTAATGAAAACGAAGTGTCTCGTCGTCCCGAAATTCGGGATGACTAGCCCGTTTTCAACATTTGGCTAGTCGTCCCGAAATTCGGGATGACTAGCCCATTTTCAACATTTGGCTAGTTTTCCCGAAAATTATGTATTCTTTTTTATTTCTCTCCTTTTGAGTAAGCCGAAGATTAACAAAACTGCTATTCATCCCTAATTAAAAATAAATGTTAAAAAACGGATAAAACTAAGAGTTAAGTTATATTTGATAAAGTGTAGTCTTTTAAGCTTTAACGTATGCAAATTATGTTATGTATTTGCACTGTGTCACCGCAGTCTCAAGGTCGTTCGAAACATTCCCATGATTTCCGTGCTCTGATTGGACCTTCCTTTGATGTGATCTATTGACTCTTGACTAGATACACTTGTTGCCTTTGTATTTAGAATCAATCATTCATTTGTAAAGAGTAAAATTCAATAATTATTCGCTCTCGCACTCTAAAACACTTTTTTGTGATCCAAAAATTAATTTAATTAATTCTACAATGAAGATTTATCATAAAAAATGTATTTAAACATTTAATAATTCCCAAAAAGCAAGTTCTTTACTGCCAATGAGAACGCCGATTCGACGCATGCGCAGTACAGTTGGGGAGCCGAATTGAGAGCACTGCATCTTTATTCGGTTTTTCGTTCGATTTTGCGTGTTATTGCGCGTTGGTTAACGGTCACGTGACATATAGATCAGCTGTTCTGTGTGCCGGCCTATACTGGCCGTAACAGCCCTACCCCTTTTCCAACGCCTCGTGGGGGTGGGAAGGCACCCCTGTGACAGGTCATAAAAATAATGTAAGGTATCACCTCTACCCCTTTTCCAATGCCTCGTGGGGGCGGAAAGCCCCCACAGATATCGTAATCTTGCCCATAATTACAGTATTAGCATTTTTTCGGCACAACTAGACAAATGGTGAAAATAGTCTAGTCATTTTCAGTAATTTTGGTCTAGTTGAAAGCAGTAAAATTAATTCAGTGCATTATTTTCAGGCCGACTAGACAAATGTTGAAAATAGGCTAGTCGTCCCGAATTTCGGGGTCATTAACATTTTTTGTGATTTTTGTCTAGTTAAAACGAGAAATTTCCTAAATGCATTATTTTTGGGACGACTAGCCGAATGGAGAAAATAGGATTGTCAATTTTGGTAATTTTGGTCTATTTAAAAACAGTAGAATTAATAAAGTGCATTATTTTCGGGATGACGAGCCAAATGCTAGAAATAGGCTAGTCGTCCCGAATTTCGGGATGACTAGCATTTATCTTGATTTCCGGCTAGTCGTCCCGAAATTCGGGACGACTAGACGCAGCCAAAGCCAATGAAGCTAACCATCATGAAAAAAAATGTGAAACATTTTTCCAACAAAATTTGCCCTTGCCAAAAGTTCCCTGTCTGTGGAGAATCACCCATATATTAAAAACGTAAGATTTGATTTCGATTTTGGTAGATGTGACGAGCACAAATAACGAAGCATGATTTCGAAGCTTCAGCGAAATATTTATGAAAGCATAAGCGATTGTAAGGTTGTACAAGGGGTGGTGGATGGCGCCGAACATTCGGGGACTGGCTTTGCCTGTATAGTCTTGCTTTTAATTCTTTGAGTTATTATTCAAAATTTAAGCATAGCTCTTCCGGCTGAATTAAGCTTTCCTTCAAATGCTCAAGGACTTGGAATAAGAAATGAAGGTACCCCCATTTTTGCCTTCTCGACTGCTTCTTGAGGTTCTTCGCTTATTTACCTCTCCTCCCTTTTTTATCACTATTTCTCTCTTTGTTATTACCGTTCAAATTCTTCTCATTGTGCTTCATAAATTTTACCTCACAGTAGACTTTTGATTAATGGATACTATTTTATGGTAAGGTAAGGAAAGGAAGTCATATTTTTACTCCTGACGCACCTATTATTATTATTTCTTCTCGGAAAGAGAGCAGAATAGTATTTGATCTTGGTACATAATAGAATGATATAATTAGGAAAGTTTCAAGTATTTTTCATTTGAAAGCTTCTAAGATTTTAGCCAATTGACACTCATTTTCAGTAGAAAAGCTTACTGAAACATTAGTAAAAAATAATTTCTTTTAATAAATATAACCGTTACGTTTTTTACTGATTCAATTAGTCTATTTGATTATCGATTAGTGACTTTTCACTAAGAATTAGTGAATTTTTTACTAAGAACTAGTTTATTTTTACTAGTTGCCATAGCTAGAATGCAGTTATTGATTGTTGCTGATTGTCAGTTAAATTTTTGAATGATTCAAAGAAACAGAGATTGGTGGTAGTACTTCAATTTTAAAACTGTTTATTTTTATACGTGTCCAATTAGATTTCAAATTAGTTTATTCTAAGGTCTTCATTTTAAAAACGTATAGTTTTAAAGTATTTAATCGAGAATAATTTCAATTCAAATTCGTAAATTTAGGAAGCAGACAATTTAATAAATACTTCTATGTTGAACATTTCCATAGAAATGTTGAACGTTTTGCACGAACAATTTAGAATAAATTTCGAATATTTATGATTTGAAGATTACAATTTTTTGAAAGAGTTTCATTTTTAAATAAAAATAAGCATTATTTAATTCAGGAGGCTGAAAGTTTGATACAATTCAATTTTGTATGCCCCAGATTAAAATGGTTTTACAAAGAAATGAGAGATGCTCGAAAAGTGAGTTATTGCGAAGACGTGTTTCACATAAATTGCAGATGTAGAAAAATGGGAAAAAATTGTTAAAATCATTTTGTAAATATAAAGCATGCTGCAAGAGACACTGACGTCAAAAAAAAAATGGTTTTCAACCCAAGTTCATACTCTTTCTTCTTACTTTTAACGAGCACAATAAAAACGTCTTTTCCCAAGTAAAACTCATCTTTTGAAATGCGTGACGAGCCTGAGCGAGTGAAACGTGAATGTTGTTGCTTGAACAGCATTTCTCTATCTCAACCTCGTCTCAGCAGATTTCTCTTCAGAGACTTGTTCTTAATATGACAGGACTTCCGGAAGAAGGAGATCGGTCGAATAAAACAAAGAGTGTGAAAGAAGAAGAGCCAGAGCAAGAGGGTCTGTTGAGTATAAAGGGGCGAAACATCTTTCGCCTCGAGACGTCACTCTCACGCCCTTTTAACCCAGTGGAACGAGTGAGTCTCTGTGAGTGAGATTCGCGAAAAGAACGAACGAATGAACGAACGGACGGACTCGTCGAGCACGAAGCGGTGCAAATTGCGATCGCAAGTCGTTCAGAGATCCCAGCATCCCTTTTCGTTTCTCCCTTTGATGTCATGGGCACCCGCCTCATTCAACCCCTATGCCCCTCGTCCGTTACTCGTCCGTTGCTCGTCCACTGCATCCCATAGAGATGGAAGGAAGACTGCGGAATGTTTATGAATGAGCGAGCCAGCCAGCGATTTTCCTGGCTTTAAATCTCAGTCACATTGATACCAGAGATTTTCCTGAAAAAAGTAGTGAAAAAGTCATTTATTTCCTTTGTGATTTGCTTAGATTAAAATCGAGCTAAATTGAAGTTGGCACATTTCTTTATTTTCATGATATCTTTATGGAATTTTAATTAGAGGAAAAAATTAAAGTTTAATAAAGGACAGTAAGGTCAGATTGCATAATAGGGGCGTCACCTCTGTTTTAGATAGAAAAAATTTCTTTTTCGGCAACAAACTATTAGAATCCTTCATTCACGATAAATGAAGCGATTTGACGAGGCAAAAGTTTAAAATTATTGTTACTTTTGTTACTACCATGTCTCTCTCCCTAGGGGTCGCGGGACTTTGCAGTTGGTGGGAGGGCTCACGGGTCTTATCGGACTATAGATCTGGATAGGTGAGCCAGAGAGGCTGCATCGCAAGGTGTCTGGGGAACTGGCGGACTCTGGTCAGTGGGACTTGATAGAAGGAGCGATCCTTCCAGGGGGTAATAGCAAAGCCTCCTGGAATATCGAGGGCGCGAGTTCTTATGCTCTCAAGCTGCGATGTGATCGCCGTGTCAAGAGCTGAATGGTACCAGGGTAAAAAAATCCTTGAACATCCCGGTCTGCTCCTCTCAATAGAGGCGGACAGGCAGGGTTCTCAAAGCAGGTGCCTTAACGGGGACTTTGGGACACCAGGTTGAATCCCATAATATGTAGGCCCGTCCCTGCAAGCGGGGCCCTGCAGGAGGTGTTTTCTAATTTCCCTAGCTTTTCGTGAGACAATTGAATGAAACACGAAAAACAAAACAAAAACAATGAGGGGCACGTTCCAGGTCCCTCTTCTAACCGACTGCTAGTGGTGGAAGGCTCCTCAGGGGGCATTCTACCACGAACGGTGCGAACTTTTGAATCCCTCGCGGCTCTGTACTACCAACCCTATCTAGGGGCCCTGAATTAGCCTTTCAATGGCTGAGACGGGATTCACCATGATGCTGGTTAATCTGCACCATAGCAAAGCACCTCGGTGGTTCTAGCCAGGCGCTTGTCAGTTTTGCGGTCAGGAATTTCCCTAATCCAAGAACCCTGGTTATACAGGGAAAGGATAAGTGGCTTGTCAGGATGTGGCTTCATATATAATGAGCTACGAGAGAAACCGCCAAGAGTGTGCACAGCCATCGAGGTTGTGGGTGCGATCTTGGTGCCTAAGTTCTGCTCCAGAGATCTCACCGTTATCAAGGTGAGCCTCAGGGGCAGTAGTGGAGAAAGGCTAGAGATATTAATTGCCTCGGTGTATCTTCCGGGCGATGCCCAGGGACCCCCGCCTCCCAGAGAGGTGAAGGCTCTAATTCGACACTGTCAAGAGAACAAGATTCCTCTGTTGTTGGGCTGTGATGCAAACTCTCACCACTCGGTGTGGGGAAGCACAAACATCAATGACAGATGGAGAGATTTGATTGAATACATAGCGGGCACAAAGCTGGAGATTCTGAATCGGGGTGATAATCCCACATTCCAGATTAAAAACAGGAGTGAAGTTTTTGATTTGACTCTATGTTCAGGTGTACTGAGGAGCAGGGTAGTGGGCTGGAGAGTTTCCGATGAGGAGTCTCACTCCGACCATAAATATGTCGTGTTTCGATTAGCCCTAGGGAAACCGGTTGTTTCCAACATCAGAAACCCCAGAAACACACTTTGGGACTCATATAAAGAGGAACTCAAAGGGAGGCTTGCCGAATTCCCCACAAGCTATGGTACCATTAATGAGTTAGTGCATGCAGCGGATTTTCTGCGAAGGACTCTGACTACATCATATGAGAACCATTGCCCTACAAGCACTATTAAATCTAGAAAGGGAGCGGAATGGTGGAATACCCACCTGGTGAGAATCCGCAAAAAGACAAGAACGTTGTGTACTAGGGCAAATAGAACTAAATTGCCTTCGGACTGGGACATTTATGAGATGGCCCAGCATGAGTACAATAAAAGCATAAGAAAGTATAAACAGGAGGATTGGAGGGGCTTCTGCGGGGAATCGAAAGACATTCCGGAAACAGCGAGGCTCCACAGGATTCTGGCGAAGAATTCGGAAGCTTGACTCGGGATCCTAAGGCTCGATAATGGTGAGTTTGTCGAAGACGAAGGAGCAATGCTGAATCAACTAATGGAAGTTCACTTCCCGGGTTTTTAGAGAATTCGATCCGGCCAAGCGGAAAAAGGCTGGGCCAGGAGGTGGAGAGGGCCAACTGGAATTTCGTCGCTAAGGTCGTTGATTATAAAAAGGTGGAATGGGCCGTAGTGTGCTTGTGTCCGTTTAAATCACCAGGGGCGAATGGCATTTATCCAGCACTTCCACAAAAAGACATGGATCTAGTCGTCCCTCCTCTGGTGAAATTATTTAGAGCAAGTATAGCCCTTACAAACGTGCTATCGGCATGGAAGGATGGCAGAGTAGCCTTCATATCCAAACCTGGGAGGGAGGGTTACACTGCTACAAAAGATTTCCAACCTATCAGCCTAACGTCTTTTATCCTGAAGACGTTAGAGAAGCTGGTCGAGAGATACATTAGGGATTAGTTGCTCTTGGCTTCCCCGCTGCATAGAGGGCAGCATGGTTTTCAGACAGGCTGCTCGGTAGAAACTGCGCTTCATAATGTTGTGGAAAAATTGGACCAGCAGTTGGAGCAAAAGCTGGATGGAGTAAAGGCCTAGTAATAGGAATAGCTCCAAGGGGTTGCCCTCAGGCGGGTGTCCTGTCGCCCCTCCTCTGGTGCATTGTAGTGGACGGCCTCCTTCGAAGGCTAAATAAAGAGTGGTATTATACTCAGGGCTATGCGGATGACTTTGTAATCCTAGTCAGGAGGGCTCATCTGGAAACCTTGATGGGTCTTACGAGGTCAGCGCTCTTGCATTCTGTGATGGCAAGCTGAGGTTTTCAGATTCAGTTAAATATCTGGGAGTAGTCCTAGATAGCAAGCTGAACTGGACGAAGCACTTGGAGACCCAATGCAGGAAGTTTGTTATTACTTTTTGGATGTGCAGGAGAGCCTTTGGGTTGACGTTAGGTCTAAGGCCTACAATGCTTGCACGGCTCTACACTGCTGTCCTAAAACCAAGGCTCCTACATGCGGCCGTGGTCTGGTGGCCACGGGCAGAGCTTAAAACAATGCAGGTCAGGCTGCGAAGATTACAAAAACTGGCATTTAGGGGTTTGACTGAAGCAATGAGGACTACGCCCACAGCAGCGATAGGATTCATACTCTGTGAATTAATACATGTTGCGATAACTGCTAGAGCGGCACACGCGATTGGCCGCCTGGCAAGATCAAATAGACCCACTCCTTCAAGGGGAAATCTGGTATCTGGATGGCTCCAGGGGAGAGGGTGGGTCACGAGCAGGAATCTGTGACAGCAAAAGAGGGAGGAGGATAGGGATCCCATTTGGGCGACATGCAACTGTCTTTCAGGCGGAGGTCCTGGCCGTTCTTCGCTATGCTGAAACACTAATAGAAAAAACGCTGCTGACAGACAGATAGCTACGAAAAGGCGGACTAGTTGGCAAAATGCAGCGCAGTGAGTGAATACATAGGACCGGAACCTCTACTGGGAATAGCGTCTTGCTGTGTCGGGATGGCCATTAAAAGCTGGATCCAAACAAAACAACGGGAATACCAGGAACAAATCCAGGGTTGCCGTCAAGCGAAATCCATCCTGGGTTTTACGTATAGGATTTTCAGAGCCAGGGATATCTTGGGTTTACCCAAGAAAGATATAAAGACAGTCGTACGGATCCTAACTGGGCACAGCAGCTTAGACTATCAAATGCACAAAATAGTGTTTAACCCCACGAAAGTGTGCAGGAAATGCGGCAGGGATGACGAAACATCCCTGCATGTAGTATGCCAGTGCCTGGGATTAGCTAGGCTCAGGCAACAAACCCTCGGGCCTATTTTATGGAACCTCAGGAAATTACAATGCGAACAGTAGTCGACATGCTGGGCTTCATCAAGAGGACTGGGATCAACTGCTGAAAGTTAATAGGTAAGGGTGTAGCACAATATGCTTTATAGCTTGAGTGCCAGGGTAGATCTTCATAGGCTTCATGCCCGTCTTAAAACTAACTAACGAATACGATGTCTCAAATATGGGTCTGTCACGATATCGGAATGATCATATTTAACTCACCGTTTAGGTGCTTTTAAATATCCGTACGGCCAGAAAAACTGTAAATAGTTAAAATTAAATTTTTTTTTTAATAGACCAAAATGTATTTAGATATTTTTTCATGTCGACATAAGCTATTATGTAGACAAAAAAGGAGAGTTTCACACACATCAGCTGTCATTTGAGACGTTGGAAAGGGGTTGGGATATGAGCAACATAATTTTTGTGACTAGTCAAAGGGATGTCTTCCCACCCCCACGAGACGTTGGAAAGGGGTCGGCCTTTGACAAACATTATTTTTGTGACCAGTCAAAGGGGTGCTTTCCCGCCCCCACGAGAAGTCGGAAAGGGGTAGGGATTTCACCAACATTATTTCTTTGACTAGTCTCAGATTTGCTTTCTTGGTCCCGTGAATCGTGACTCCTAATTTTTGAGTCGCTAGTCGACGATAAGGCATGAAAAAATGTCGAACTACATTCAGGTTTATTTAAGAAATTATTTAATTTCAAATATTTACAGTGTTTCCGAACGTACGGATTTTTAAAAGCACCAAAATGTTGAGTTAAATATGATCATTCCCATATCGTGACAGAGCCATGTTTGAGACATGTAGTAACGATAGCAAAAATGATTTTAAACTTTTGCCTCGTCGTATCGCTTTATTTATCGTTCAATTACAGATTCTAATAGTTTGTTGACGAAAAAAAAATTGTAGGCGAAACAGATGACGCCCCTATTCTGTAATTGCACCGGCAGTAAAAATTCGTCGTAATTTGTTGTATAACTGACAAGAAAAATTGTCGGAATTTACTTTAAAGTAATTAAAAAGCCGGATAATTTATCTTTATTCCTTAAACTTTTCCCAGTGCTATCATCAATGTTTTCATGCTTATTATTGTTGACACAAATTTAAATTTGAAGCAGTTTTATTATGCTTCTTTCTGTGTAGAGATTTATACGTGAACATTATAATTTTTCCTAATTCTAGCTTGGTTTATGTCTGAAACATTTCTCAATCGAGAACTTCAATGCTTTTACCATTTTTATTTTCATGAACCTGAAGTTCGATTTTAGTTGTGCCTGAAAATTACTTTTATTTCACGTTCAGTCACGCCCGTCAGACACAGTGTAGCCGAAGATGACACACTGAGTTAATTGGCCAATTGTGTTGGAAAGCAACTTGTCTATTAGTGACTACAAAAGATCTACTAACTTCTAGTATAGTTTGAAAAACGGGCAAAAGAAAATTAGCCTTTTTAATAGGTCTCAGAATCTGTTAATTATTTTTTTATATTCATGATCTGGCAAATCTGGAAAACCTTAAAAATCTGAAAAGTTGTGAAATTTTGAAAAAGATATTAGGCGTATTTTTATTGGCGTCATTTATAAAATTATAATAAATATTTCATTAGTTTTTGCTGCAGATTTTAAGTTTCAAATTGATGCAAATGGAGTTTCAAATTTTTGAAATATGATCTGCTTTACTTTCAAAGCTACAAATTTTTACTGGTATAATTATTAAAAAAAATGTTAAATTGCAATTGTACACAATATTTACTTGATTGATTTACGGTAATGTCTTTTCTGTAAAAACAGAATTTATGGCAAATTGTTATACAAAAATCAATCAAGAAAATGGCAATTTTGTAAAAATCATTAATCACACTTTTATATGAGAAAATCTCAATACAAGTAAATTTCCAACGTCTGAAAACACAGGAATAACACATATTTCGATTTTAGTAAAATCATCACAGATTATTATGGCTATGGTTTTACAATAATAATAAGAACTTGCATATAATACTAATGGAAATTAATCTGCGACATAACAGCATTAAATTTTACAATTGTCATCGATAACATTCCGACTTTTCAGCTACGACAAAACATTTCTTGCTTTTTTCGTAAACGCTGCGAACTTCAGACTCATTCGTCCCGATACATTTTAAGGGAGAGAGCGCGTCGTGTATTTTTATGTAGGTTAAAAAATGATCCATTTTTCTTTCTAGTGTTCATGTCATTTAAAGTTTTTTCCCATTCTTAATCTTAAATATATTCTTTGCTTTAATATTGTTGTTCAAGTTGTATATGATAGATGATATAATATACGTAGAAAAATACAAATTTCCATAAGTTCTTAAAATAATAATATAGGGTAATCGGTACATTCATTGGCCGCTCAAGGGATTTCAAGAGTTTAACAATTTGTGAAAAACACTATAAACGTCAAACGAAATTCTAAAATGCACAGATGGATAATCAATTTTATAAAGATTTGAATTACCATAGTAAGTTAAGCGTTAAAAGTAGTAGATAATTTATATTTAGAGAAATTAAGAGTAATGTCTAAAAACACAATCATTGACCACGAAGATATAGTAATTAGCATAGATCAATGGTTGTTAAGATTGGCCAACGAAATATGGTGAAATTCAGTTATTGGCCATCTCGTTGGCTACATCAAGTTATAGATTACTGATTTTAAAATCACAGTGATTAGCCACTACATCGTATAATCATCGTCCGGAGCCAGAAACTGTTTTTGACATGATTTCCACTCATTATTCGTAAGGTAAAGTGACAAATAATTATATACGCAGCCCACAAAATGTTTAAACAATTCTGAATGCATTTTTGCAAAGATATTAGTCATTTTTCCAGATATTGTGGCCAATCAATATATTTTCGCATAATTCACGAGGTCATTGATTGGTCACAAATTATCAATATACGAACATCATTTTTAGGTTAGAATACTACTCCCTTGTATTTTTAATCACGAAATTCAATCAAAATCTAAAAATGTTCAGTTAAATCTATTGTAACTACTTAAAAAATAATAATTTTCAACACGTGGACTCTCCTGACCTCAACAGCTTTTCGTTTTAATTCCTTACTCATTCAGTGTCACCGATTTTACTTTGGCATTTAAATGCACTACACTGCACTAGCGTAGCTTGTCAAATATGCTGCGGAATTGTTTGCGCTTCGTCCTGCACTATTTATCAGTACACTCCAAGTCCCATATAAGCACAGTTTCGGGGGTTGCCCCGTACTGGCCTTGTGATTAAATGTGGTAAATCGGGTCGGAACCATTAAGAGTCGGAATTATGTTCGGAACCCTTTCCAATTGGAATGCATATTATTGTGCAATGTACTTGACTGTGTACTCTCGCATACGGCCCTTCCGAGGTGAGAGTCGCAAGCATCTCTCCCCCGACGCGCTGAGAAAGTGCGTGGGCCAGCAGTTCTAGGAATTGGTAAAGCGGAAGGGCCTCTATGGGGCTTGGAGTGTAGTCTTATTTGTGAGTTTTCTTCCATGTAAGCATATTTAAATGCCTATCATTGGGGGGTGGCCAACGATTGTATAGATTACCCTAGTATCTCTACTCGCAATTACGATATCTATATTTCTGTGACTATAAACTTTTGATATGTAAACCATTAATCTGCAGTTGTGTAGTTCCGTGGAGTGTGCAGCTCTTTTACCATAATTCATGGCATAAAGAAGGCGTGTTCTGATACAGTAGTGTTGTAGTGGTGGTTTTTCAGGTACCTTGCGATCTGAATTCTGTTTTCTTTCTTTCCTCGGCGCTTAACGTGTATATATGCGGGTTCTTGGTAGTGAGTGTTTGGTTCCGAGATAAAAGGGCTGTAATGAAACATTATCAGAGTGCTCGATAAAAAAAGGTGTGGGCCCTCGTTGTATGGAGTGTTGAATTATGTCGAGAGACGTAAGCGGGGTGGGTCATATTCTGGAGGGGTAATAACTCATACTGGTCCGTACACAATACCATTGTGTTCGTTGTACGGATTCTGCAGGGAACAGGCGCCGAATATACCTATACATAGACCTATGTGTATATACCTATATAGGTACAAGCACATATTATATATCTGATCTATAGTATGCGTATAAGTAGTCTCTGCCAAGCTTCTCTGTATAAGGAGATATAGGATACCTATATATATGTTTAAGCTCCCGCGAGTTTATTTATGTGCAACTTGTGCAGGCGTGCAAGCGAAGCGCACTTGCACACAAAGGAAAACTCGTAATGGTACAATTAATAGAAATGAAATAGAAAAAAAGAACCACTCCCGCCTTTTTGTGGCGGCTACGTTCTAGAATATCTCGCGCACGCTTTCGCGAGATAATTACACGACGCAGAAAAAAACTGTTACATTGCTGCCATAAATTCAATACCACCACAAGACTCTTGCAGCAGCAGAAGCGCGAGAAGCGAGTACTATGCATCACATGCATACTAAGGTTCTCGTTACTTGGAAAAGTAAAACACGTACATTTCCCACCTGCGAGGACAAATGTCTTGATCAGTTTTAAATTACAAATATCAAAAAGTAATAGAAACGATTTTGCTATTACGTACTCCGAATATTTTTTGGGTCTATTTTCCCGTAGTTTGTTATGGCCAAGTGTATTATGATAAATGGCCCTTGAGTATATGTAAAATTCGGAAGAAACAGTAGAGTCTCGTCGTAACGTTGCTAACGTGGATAGGTATCACGCTTCCATGGGACTTAAAAATTGACTGAATTTTGAAAATATTTCTCTGTTTAACGACCAAAAAAACGTCAACAACGGGGGTTTAAAAACATTTTATAGCATTTTAGCTCGGAGGGATCTATCATTAAAAAAAAGCTGTTAATTTTTACACGGGCAGTCTGCAAGTGATGGTTTAAACATTATAGAAGTGAATGGTTTCGTAGAAAGGACTTGGACGAATCCAGAGAAACGGTAAAATGAAGGATGCCCTTCACAAATTGAAATTCAGCTTCGTAAAACTTCAAATTAGCCACTCTTTAAATCAGTTTGTATTACATTTTAGTGGAAATGACTTGGCTTACAACTGTCAAAGGATATCCGGAAGAAACCTTGCGTGATCAATTCTCGAGTTATTTCCAAGTTATTTCTCAACTCGTAGTTCTTTCCTTCGCTTACAAATATACTTTTCTACATCCTGAAAGTCATGCGCGATTATTACTTAAATTGAAATGAGAAATACGAATAACTGAATATACTTCATTTCCCTAGCAATTTCCTGAAGTTTTTATAGAAAACATAATTAATTTCGAATCCCATTTAGAGTCAAATGGAAAGTTGCAACAAATCCGGTGAAAAAGAGACAAATTTTTATCTCTGAAACATTGCACCTGTAGAAATTGTAAATTGTATAATTCCAACTTTGTAATTTTCACCCATATTCCCATAAATATTTTACCTGAAGCCTTCAAACGATATTTCAAAATGAGCTTGATAAATTTTCTACAATCTAGACAGTGTTAATCACAACTTAAGATCTGATTGTTATTTAATGAGAAGCGAGATCCATTTGAACTGAATCTGAAGGAAAACGCATGAGAAAAGAAATTACTAAAATATAGCTCAGAGCATATTTTAAAATCATAACTTTTTTTGCAAAATAGAATGATATCAGGTATTTAAATCGTAACGCAACGGGTAATTAGTAAGAATAATTAAAGATCGAAATTTGAGATAAAAATAACGCACGAACCTTATGAGACGTTTGAGATTTCGATATAGTATGCGAATAATTCAATCACATAAAGAACATTTGATGTGCCATAAATAGGAAAAAGAAGGACGACCGAAACAAATATGCGTAATGGTTTTATCCTCAAAATAATAGGAAACAATGTCATACTGAAAAAAGGATACAATTCGGAATATAAAATCACAATAGTTTCTCTAAGATTATGATAATATAATGCCGTTGAATAACTTTTAAAATATTGTTGTTTCATTTTACAATACCCTGATTTAAAGTTAAATTACATTTCGTATTGTAGTGCTGTAAAAAATCACACTTAAAGAAATTGATTGTGCGAACAGGATATTAGAACTGGAGAATAATACCCCTTAAATAAACGTATATTAAATTGTCTAATCTTTCATGTTTTCCTTCTGCTTAGAAAATAAATTGTACCATCTCAGATTTTGAAACATTCAGGCGTCTTTTGAGTCTCAGATGCTCGTTGCCGTGTCATACTTTGCATCCACTCGCATCGTAAAAAGTAATAAGTGATCAACCCAATATCATTTTCATTTGTTTTATACAATGTTCATATAAAACAAATGAAAATTATAGATAATATTTCGCACTATGTATAAACTATATATAATTTGTCCGCCTGGGCAAGTGCTTATTAGTGTTGAGTAACACCTATTTGGATTTAGAAAATAACTAAGTTGAAGTTAAAGTTCTTAATTTAACTTAACTCCCTTTACATTCGTTATTGTAATGTTGTGATAGCCTGTTTCGTATTTATTATGTTTACCAAATTAAATTTTTTTTCCATTTCTATTTAAAGATTCGTCTATCAATGTTTTTTTATGGGTAACTGATGCGTTCAAGAATACATTTGTGCAAGTTATTATATATTCTTGAGTAGTTTTTATTACCTAGATCGTTCAGTTATATCTGTTAACATTTTTTATCACCGGGTATAATCAGTTTTCTCAGTGCGCAAACGTTTTAAAGTGTGTAGCTACTTTCTATGTAGAATTCCCGCTGAAAAAAAACGTCTACTGGTAAATAAATGGAAATATGGTCAGGGAGAGAATTAGAGTTAGGGAAAACGGAGGTGAGGTGCAGAAGAGTAGTAAAACTGATCATCTCTACGAGGTAAACGCATATTTCTAGGAAAAGCGTGGAATGCATTACTTTGTGTATTCCGGTTGGTCAGACGATAAGTGGAAAGTTTTAATTTTACAGGCAAAACCCGGTAATTACTATTCGAGAGGGCAATTTCGCGGCTTATATGCATAGTTAATGCACCTCCGACCACACTCTTCAGCATTTCTGTTCCTTTATACCTGCTCGCTGGCTATGTACGTATACGTACCAAGATTGCAATATCAGCGGCGTAAGGACCGTCTTTCACGCGAAATGTTTCTTTCCCAGGTAATGGAAACTGACGAGCAAGAAAAGTAATAACGTTCCAAACGAAAATGAAATAAAGTTACATTTATACTCAGTGCCATTACAATGAATATGTCTTTCTGTTTATTAAATTTTAAAATAACAATAAATTTAGTCAATTAATAGGAATGCGAGGTGCATTAAAGAACATTTATTCATTAAGTTTTCTGTGCATTTATTGATCTAGAAAAAGCATTCGACAAGGTAAATAGAACTAAACTTTGGGAAATCCTTAAAGAGTATGGAGTAAATGGAGGGCTCCTACAAGCAATAAAAACAATTTATACAGGCAGTAAAGCGAGTGTAAGGGTAAATGGGAAACTGAGCGACTGGTTCAATATTATGCAAGGGTTGAAGCAAGGATGCGTTATGTCCTCGTGGCTATTTATCATATTCATGGATAAATGTCTAAGAACTGCCCTCTTCGACGAAGAAGGTGTAAATCTCGAAACCGTCAAGGTACGTGGGTTAGCTTTCGCAGATGACAAGATTCTTATGGCAGAATCAATCGAGGACTTGCAAAGAATGTTGAATAAACTAAATACAAGCATGGAGAACATGGGCCTCAAAATTAACGTGAATAAAACGAAAATCATGGTGTTTGAGGGAAAAAGCGAGAAAACAATGTGCAACATTGTCCTAAATGGTGAGGGATTAGAACAAGTTGACAAGTACGTATATCTGGGTAGCCTATTCACTAGCGACGGAAAAATAGATGGGGAGTTAGATAGGCGCATAAATAAGGGTAAGCAGGTTATCGGTAGAGCAGGATCCATCCTCAGAAATAAAAACATATCAAAAAAAGCTAAAATGGCCATACATAACTCTATCTTCGTACCAACTGTACTATACGGTAGCGAGACATGGACCTGTCAAGAAAAGGACAGGAGCAAAATCAACGCGATCGGCATGAAACCTCTCCGCATAATATGCGGGAAAACACTGATGGACAAAGTCAGAAATGAGACAATCCTCAAAGAATGTGGTACACAAGAGACACTAGTTGACATATGGGAAAGAAATCAGCTAAGGTGGTTCGGACATCTTGAAAGAATGAAAGATGAACGACTGACGAAGCAAGTGTATAAAGGTAAAGTAAATGGTAGAATGCCCAGAGGTAGACCGCCGAAAGAATGGTCAGAATCTGTGAATGAGACATTAATCCGAAGAGACGTAAGAAGCCATAGGAACAGAAGAGCTTGCGTGAAGAAATGCATGGACGTGAAGGAAGCTAGAGTAGTATGCCAGGACAGAAATGTGTGGCGACAAATAGTTTGTAAACAGAGTGACAATAGTGTGAATGGCGCCTGAAACAGAGACTTTGGATACTAATGGGCCCAAGTGGGGAACCATACATAACAATTTTGTGAGGTTCCTCACTTGGGGTGATCGCTAGAGAGATTGATCAGCAACCTGGGTCGGAGCAGTGTTGCGGAATGAACGTGTCATCTAAATAAATGACACGAGAATTCCAGATCGATCTAAAACACCTATCCCTAACACCTATAAAACTCCTATATACCTTATGCCCATATACCAACCTACTCTATACCTATTCACCTGTTTACTATTCTCCAACCGAGCAAGTCACGCCTACCCCGAAAGGGAAATGGCTTAATGGTATAATAAAATAATAATAATAATAATAATTAAAGTGGCCTAACTCTGCGTTGAATAAAAGTAAACAGATATAAAACTGTGACACGTTTCAAATTAAGGATCAGTGAAGGGGCTCCCTGGGTGATTGCGAATTTTTGGCGAATCGCATTTTCCGCTTTATAGCCGATAATAAATTAACGGTTCTCCTACGTGCCACAGTTCTAGTGGAATGAAACGACTAGAATCCAAGAAACTTATACTCGGAAGTTCACTTTGTCTGAAATATTTTATTTTCGAAAGTTGGCTCAATTGTAATCCTAGTTATAGTTCAGTTTATCGTTCGTGGTTGATTTAATAAAGAGTTTTGTTTTATTATTAAGGGTTTCCATCTTTTGTTGAATCGTAAAAGAAGGCAATACATCTTATGTGAATATAAATTGTTCCATTGTTCAGGAAATATGAAATCTTGAGGTATGCAAGACTTTAAGGTTTCCTATCCGTTATCCGAGAAAGTGAGTTTAAATTTTAAAAATCTTATATCGCTATATCGCGATGAAAGAATGCATTACCGTGCTATATATATTCATGTCGCATTGAGTTATATAGCCTGGGACGAGAAGATGTGCCTTATACGAATCTTAAGACTCGCCTTTACTATTCGTTTATCGCTTCGTTTACGACCGAACAGGGTGTAATCTTTACTATTGCTTTTCGTGTTTGAAATTCAAAAGTGTCGGCCACTGTGGATAATTTCATGTCTTGATCTTATTCAGCATCCTTGATTTTTACGAAGAAAAGCAAAGGGAATTAAATTCACAATTCTTTTAAATATAACTGGCTAGGTCAACTTATTAGGTGTCTGAAAATAACGGGATTATTCAAAATTTCCTGAATCTCAATGCTATATATCTCGATAGTATAGCTGATATTTACCGTGACTTTATCCGTTCTCAGGATCTGTTAAGATTGGAAGACAGAATTTTAGTTTAATATCGAGGTTGTTAAAGATCACGATATTCCAGAAAGTCAGGGAATGTCAGGGAAAACCTGACAGAGTTAGGGAATTTTCGAGAAACTGAAGTTGAAGTTAACTTGATTGTCTTATTGACAGTTCAACAATTTTGTTAAAATGTCATTGTTTTTTGTTGAAAAATCATCTTCTTGGTTTGAAAGTTGATCTTTTTTGGTTTAAAATAAAAATCGTTTTTGCTTGAAATATCAACTATTATATTTGTTGTTGAGAATTCATCTTTTGTGTTTTAAAATTCAACAAGCTTAGTTGAAAGTGGAACTAATTTGTTAAAAAATCATATTTTGCTTGATGATTCATCATTTTAGTTAAAAACCCTTTTTTGTTCAAAATATATCTATTTCATGGAAAATTATATTTTTTTTTTTTTTAAATTAATTTTTACAACTCAAAATTTAACTATTCCATGCTTGATTGAAAATTACTCTTCTTTATTTGCAAATTCAACTTATTTCGTTGAAAGTTCCAGCATTTTGTTGAAAATTCCTGTATTTTGTTGAAAATTCGTCTTTCGTGGTAGAATCTTAACCTTCTTAGTGACTAATTCATCTTTCTCGTTGAAAATTCATTTCGTTGGTTGAAAATTTAACTATTAGATTAATAATTACTGAAAAATTGAAATATTTGGTTGAAAAGTAATATATTTTGTTAAAAATTAATCTTTTTTAATAGAAATTTAATCTTCTTGATTGAAAATTCATCTGGGTCAAAGTTTAACTATTTAATTTTTTTATCGGAAATTTACCTTTTTTGGTGTAAATTTAATCTTTTTGGTTTAAAATTCATCTGTTTGGTTGAAAATTTACCTATTTCATTTAAAATTTATTTTATTTCATTCAAAATGAATTTTTTCACTGTAATGGAACTATTATATTTCAAGTTGAAAATTTATCTGTTTTAGGTAATAATTCAACTATTTTGTTGAAATTTCGTTTTTTTGCTAGAACTTTTTTTCTGACATTTCAAGTATTCCATTTTTTGTTGGAAATTTATCTTTTTTAGTAGAAAATTCGTGTATTTTGTTAAAAATTTGTATTTTTTGGTAGAAAATTCAACTTTTGGGTTGGAATTTCAACTATTCGGTTAAAAATTTATTTTTTCAGTTGAAGATTTATCATTTCGGTTAAAAATTGATTTCTTTGGTTGAACATTCAATTACTTTGCCGAAAATTCGTTTTTTCAGTTAAAAATACAACTCTTTTGTTGAAAATTTCTCATTTTTATTTGAAAATTAATCTGAGTTTTTTGAGGATTCAACTAATTTCTTGTAAATTCATATTTGTTGGTTTAATAGAACTGTCTTCGATTGAAAATGAAATATTTTGCGGCGGAAATGTGAACTATAACAATTTTTGTTGCGAATTCAGTTTTTTTATCGAAGATTCATAACTTTGGTTGAATATGTAACTATTTTGTTGAAAATTTTTTTTTTTCCGGTTGAAAATGATCTGTTTTAACAGAAAATTTAATTTTTACATTTGTGGATCAGATTTTATCATTTCGGGTGGAGAACTCAACTGTTTGGTTGAAAATCCATGTATTTTACGCCTGTCTTACGTAATATGTGGATGGCCCCTTATAAAATCTTCTATGATCGTTGTCTCTCGAAGTGATTAAATTAAATTTAGTAACAAACATTGGGAGCATTAACATAATTGATCTCCTAGGTGTAAGGTTGTTTTGTTTTGATACGTAGAGCAAACATTTAGAAAGGTTAGTGAAAATTAATAATTGGCCAGGGAAACTTCAGGGAAATTCAGAGACTTTCGAAATTGGAATTTCGCATCAACCCTGAATATCCTTTAAAATTGTACACAGTTATTTCTACCCTATCAAAATCTGTCTCTATATCAGAACTTAAAACAAGAAAAAATTCTACAGATTTCTTGTTAAATTGAACAAAAAACTTTATAATGACGTACGCTTTTTTCTTCAAGATACTTTTTGGTTTATTTCCATCAGATAGCAATTGTACTGAAACGGTTCAAGTTTTTATATCATTAATGTTTTCTTTTATTATGTTCCAGGTAAGAACTGCAAGAGTATTTCACTGCTGTTGAGAAAACAAGGTATTTATCATCATCGTATATATATTTTCAATTTTATAAATGATCTACTAGTGAACCGTTCAACGAAAATGGCTGTCAAACCTCTGTTTTGGGTTGGTTGTGTGAAAGGTAGTATAAGATCCATTGTGTGTGGAGAAATGACATAGTTCGTTGGCTATGACTTCAAGGAGGTCGTAAACGAAGGATCATTACGCTTAGTTGTATCAGGTTGTATCTGTTTGTGGGCATAAGTATCTTTCTGAAATGACAATAGGGAAAGGCATCAGTGAGTTATCCTGATTTGAGTTACCGCGTAATGATGCACCTTCCTCCAACATAGTCTGTTGCCCCAAGGGTCCCACAGGTCTCTTACGTTTATACGATTCGTTTATTGCATCCTTTGCGCTTTGTCCAGCACTTAATCTTTACGATTTCCCTTCGTACTTGTCAGCAACAACACCTACACGTATTTTGTTTCCTGGTATGTAATTCTCCCCAGTTGCACTCTTCTTCCTAGACATGGGATACTGTACATGAAATTGCAAACTTTTGAAAAACAGTTTTTGAAAATGGTTTGACTCTTATGAATTTCACTTTTGGGATATATCAGGAATTGCACTCTGCCATTTTAAAGTCGGTGACGCTTGACTTCTACAAGAAGCCGCGAAGATAAAAGTTGGAGTTGGTGCATTGGAGTGTGTAGGTTTTTGGGATGGTGTGTACGTTGATGTGGATTGCCGTACGCCTGTGTACAGAATAGAAGGGTGGCGAGTTAAGTCCGGGGATGAGTTCAACCCAAATGGGCTGCGAGAAGAAGCTGACCGTACGTTAAAACTCCCTCGGGTTCCCATTCTCCGATTCCCACCCCCTCCTGGTGCTCGCCTCGCGGCCATTGCCGTGGCAAAAGTTACACCATTACGTGATAGGGCGGTAAAGACGGACATAGATACGAGAAAATTGTCGAATGAGAGGTAGAAACGAAAAATAGTTTTGTGCTAAGTTTGGCATTCTTCAGCCAATCGTTTTTTCTTAATAATTGCTTCCTGTAAATTATTATCTTTAGATTCTAAATATTGAGATAAGAAATACTAAAAGTAATAATAGAGTCTAACAAATTAGTCAAATGTTTTTTACGAGATTCTAAATGCGTGATACGATGTATAATGTATATCAGTTGAGTATGCGTAGAACTAAAATCGATACAATGTGCATCCCTCACATCTGGTTTTCAAGTAACGTTGAAATCGCAAAGTCGCTAGCCGATATAAAACTCACATATGCACAAAGAACCACCTGTTCAGACACAAAGACGCTCATACGAGCTCTCAAACTGCACATAAAATGCATATCTCTTAAGTGCCAGACAGACCCGCTGTTACTACTGAAATATCCTTCTCTTTCACTCTCTCATATCGTCAAAAAGGAACGAATAGAATAATGTTTGAGTAGTAACGGCCTTTCCCTCCGGCATGGTTCTCTCTGGAGAATGCGACCCACTGCAATGTTTGCCGAAGAATGCAGAGAGTTCAAATACTTAATCAAATCCCTTCATGCAAAAGCGAGTCGATGAAGTAAGGTCTCTAATTAACGTCTGATGTGCCTCAATTTTGAAAGGAAATGAATCAGAAACTTAGAAAAATCAGTGGAAATACAGATTTAACAGAGAATCTGAAACTTAAAGCGAGGTATAGTGGGGCATTGAACGATAGAGGTAAATAAGAGAGATGATTGTGTGCTAAGGGGAAAAGATGGGCAAAGGAGGAGTGAATAGGACTAGGTAAGGATGAGTGGGTGGGTGGGCAATCATCCTGTGTGTGAATTATACGTAACATTGAGGTTTATCAACGCTTTTTGCTTTTTTTCTCAGAAATGTTCATTAATCAGTAGTTTAAATAAACCTAGTAATTTTCTTGACTAATTTTTTATTGTCAAGCAATTTTAATTCGTTTAAAGATTTGATTTTTTTTAGCAAGGACACGAAACGCTTGTATTTCGTAGACGTTATGTTTTTTTTAATCAATGATAACAGTAAAATAATATTTTGGGATAAAGTTTTGAATAGGCAAACCCTCTGATTTTGTTAAAACAACGTATACTTACGTATTTTGATGCGCTAAATACGAAAATCATAGTAACAATTAGCGACAAGGACGTCTTCATGGTAAAACCCATAAAAAAACCCAATACAAATTATGATTTTTTTTTCTTTATCTCAGTAAATACGGAGAATTTTGAAAACTGTGTTTAACCAAAGAACTAAACCTGGAAAAGGAGGTGAGCGTAACTGCACGGAAAAAATAAGTCTTGGAACATTTCCTAGACTAGTGCTGGACTTATGGACTTTCTATGAAGTGGTAATAAATTTTCATGGAAAAATAAAGAAAAGTCATGGAAGTTTTCAAGCACAGTCAAGGATCAGCAGTCTTGGAATTCTTATCAGACAGCTTACAAAGAAAAAATTTATAGAGTAATGAAATAAATATAAAAAAGCCTCATATTTTCAAAGACTTGAATTGAATAAGTCCGTGATTCAGAAACAAAGAACTCGAATACGAGTCAGGGAAACATTCCATGACTATCTGCAAGAATCTGCAGAGGCGTGCTCTATCGTGGCGCTCAGTGACAAATTCACATTGGTATGAGTGAAGTAGACACTGGATGAAGATTCAGTGCTCCCAAATTTTGGCTCTTTTATCACTGCGCATGCGTCAAGTCGGCAACCAGATTGGTTACCATTGGCTTGCTTATTCAAAATGAAAAAATGTGCAATTAAATTGATTACAGCGAAAAGTAATTGTAAAATGCATATAGATATCGAGAATGATGTAAAATCATTATTTATGATACAAAAGGTATGCCATTCTCCGAATTTAAAACCGATCGTTTACTTTTACAACTGGTCGCATAAAGGATTTAAATCTCCAAGATTTAGATGAGGTAAAAAATTGTATTCACTTGATACCTTATTCTGCTAGATATCAAATTCCTTTAACAAAGTTGTACGATTGTTTCTTAAACGAACATTTACAGGCTTCAACATTTTCATCGGTATTAAGTATTCCTACGTCTTTCTCGATCTTCGCGCGATATTACTTATAATACACTTATTTCTATTCAAAATAAATTAGAAGATGGCCATTATTACATTGCAAAAAACTGAATGTAAGCAGATTTTATTTTCAAGTTCGTATTTCTGTATATAAAATATTAATAAAAATATCAAAATGAAATATAAAGATGTGTCTCATAATAGAATGAAGTGTGTTTATTTTTCATGATAAACACATTTACATGAAAGACATCTTCATATTTATAATTTTAATAAATAATAAAAATTTGTTTAGAAGTTAATCGAGTCACCACTAATACTTCTAGAAACACTGAGAGGTCGCCGAGATATAACGAATCAAATATCTGGGTTATTTTTTTCAAAAAGATACACAACAATTGTTTGAAAAATGTCCCCATTTATTTAACAAAATTTATTATTATGATATAGAATCAAAAATACTATTCGTGGATTGTTGTTAGAATTGCTATTTCGCATCAAAAATTTCATTGAAAATAACAATTTTTTTAATAACAATCTATAAAAAGTATTTTCGAAACTATCTCAATAATTCTTTCATCTTTTAAGAGTGTCAATGGAAATAAGTTTTTGCCCAAGTTAAAAATTTTGTTGATCAATAATTTATTGATATAATTTGGTAAATACATCAGTTTCATTGAAATAAATTGTTTATAACGCTGCAGCTTACAAACAATGCGCCTCGCAAAAAGAGCACAAAGGACACAGAGTTTGATTTCTTGTTGATTGTTATTAATTTCTTCAATCTAGAATCAAATTAATTAATTTAGAAAAGAAAAATAACTCAATCTAATTCTTAAACAGCACAATTTTATCATGTACAATTTTAGATAGTAGTGTTTTTTTAGAATAAGCTGAAATGTTAAAACAAATTGAAATTGCTTACAAAATTTCAATATGTTTAAAAATTTTAGAGTATTCTCAGAATCTTATAAAACAGAGTAGGACCTAAAAATATTCCAGTCTGCCGAAAAAAGGCAAAAATAAAATATTTATACAAACTAAAATTATTTGAACACTCCTAATTTGTTTGAACATGCAAGAGTATTCTCAGAAAACAAATTATAAGTGTGCTTGAAAATCATTCAACTTTAAAAGTTATGATTGATTATTCTTCGAGGAATTCTAAACGAGATATCGAGCAAGATATTGAAACACGGAATTATTTGTAACACTTTGTCGTGTTTAAATTTAAAAACAACAAAAATCTGCCTTTTTCTAACTTTATATAAATAAGAAACTTCATGGTTCATGGTTTTTGTATGGTTTTCATTTGCTGGTTCATTTTATTTGTGATTTATTGGTTGATAGTATACACGACAGCTCATTCATTATAAAAGAAAAAAATGTATCAGTAGAAAAAAGTTCGTCTCACGATAAAAAACACATTCCCTCTATTTAGTTGCCAGAGGATTATACAGAGCCCAATTAACTTACTGCCCATTCGATGCGAAAATCCAATCCATCTGATTCCCTCTTTCCCAAGACAGCAATAGCACTTCTTTTCGCTTCTGATTGACTCACCCTCGCCGTTATGTCTCTCAGAATCTAATGGATAATCGAGTCCTAATCGAGTGGACTGATTAAAGTCAACTGGGAAAGGATATTTTTTTGATTGAGGATAAATTTCGCGACTTTTTTTTTACACGGTTCATAATGATGAATCTGTTAACTTGTCAGAACTTCGAGTAAGTTTCTGGATTATTATTTTTCATGCAATTTTTATGAGAAATAAATCCCCTACGTCAGGGGATTTGCAGGTCTATTAAGCTAGAAAAACGTGCCTCAGTAAATCAAAATACAAAATCGAAGTGCTTTCTTGAAAAATTTACAACAGCTATATTCTCAAAATATTATTTAGTATTTCCTAGATTCATTACCTAAAAATTTGATTTTCAAATTCAGTACTTTGGAGGCTAGGTATTTTTCAACAAATTTTCGGGGTATCCCGCCATGCCTTCAAGCAGATACTATGTGCGAAAATTTGGTAGTTTCCATTCTGTTGTAATCCAATGATGTAAAATTTATGAAACCCTCAATTTGTTTGTAAGATTGTTTATTTATTGATATTGCCAAAGTACTTGTTGCTGATTAAGTTAAATCGAAAAAAAACGAAATAAGTTATTCCTGTAGTTCCACCTTTCCGAAATTCAAGAATAAAACCATAGCGTGACTTTATATGGTCGTTTCGAATAAAATAGACAAACTCTATTATAATTAAAACTTGAGTACATTTGAAGTGAGCGGACGACATTGTGAGGTGCACTGTACCAATAAATTAGTGTGTAGTTTATAAAGTAAAATTCTGTTGTACGTCCATTATTGCCAAACAAACAAATATTCAGACTAAAAAACATTTCATAAAAGGCTCTCCAATCAGCCATTTAAGAAGTATGTCTAAAGTTGATATCAACAGCATCTTTTTGGTAATGACAATTAGACAGTGAGAATACAGTTTATGATCACATTATTAAATTAGTAAAATAGTGAGTACATACATCACAACTGTGAATATATTACAGAATATGAAATTTCTTAAATATGTATTTCTTCATCAAATTTGTTCATAAAATTATAAATTGTTCTGTATTTTTGACAAATTCTAAGTACGATTTGTTTTTACGTGTATACGCACTGGAAATTTGGAAGTACAGTATTCAGATCTTTTTGATCCTGAAACAATACTTTCACCCATTAATTTGTTTAAAAAAAATAATTATTGTATGTAAATGTTGTAAACATTAAGATATCATCATTGAAAGTGTACTCACTGATTTTATGATTTCGAATAAATATGAATAGTTTCAAGATATTGTCAGATAGTTACTAAAACATGGATGTACGTGGAGGGACTAATTATTAATACCGAGTGGATAATTCCCCAGTATTTGATCATTGAGGACTAAGAAACTCGGCTGAGCTCTGAGGATCCTAACGAATTGTGGCTTCCTTCAAAGACTCATCCTTTAAGCTCCTCTCCAGTTCATTTACGGAAAGGCATGCATCAATGTTAGCGATGTTGATGTCGAAGTATAGAAGACGCGACCCTGGCAGACCGGAGGAGTTGATAGAGTTTCGGCTGTTGGTGAAACCCTCCCAATGGAAGTAAAGCCAATAACGTTACGGTTCGAGAAAGACAGTAGAGTCGATGCCTCCGGCTGGGAGACCAAGTGAACAAGTGAGGAAGAAGATGACGAGGAAGATCAGGAAGATGAGGAAACAGGTAAGTAAGGGTGATTGGGAGGCTGTCATAGCCGAAAGTTGGCTACCCCAATCTCTTGCTAAACTCCGTGAGGAGAGACTCAGGGCCCAGAAGGCCTTCGGCGAGTCAGGTTCTAGGTCGCAGCACAGGCACCAGAGCTGCCAGCTCAAGTTGCTTAATGAGACTCGCAGTGCTCGAGAATGAAACGAACTCAGTTACCTTCAAACTAGTCCAGCACCACCCTTCCTACAGGGAGAAGATAACGACTCTGAGGAGGTGAGACTGAAATACGAGTATGACTTTGAACATGAAACAAAGCCTCAGTTACTGCATGCTATTAGGGGCCACGTCAACGCTGACTAATCGTAGCTCACGAGAATTGAACCGCTCTTCCGGAATTCTCGGCTTTTTCTCGAGCCCTTGAATTCTCCATCTTTCCTCACTGCGTGTTTCTAGGAGTTGGTAGTGACTGTTGAGGCTGCTCGTTCGTCTTTTTCACATGGAGTGTTCCTTGTTACTTTGTTTCGTTAATAGACTTCATGAAAAAAGAGAAATTACAAGTGTTGGAGCGAATCTTTTGGCTTTGGAAAAGTTAATTAGGTTGTTTGAAAGGCGTGATGAATGAAAGAATACGATTGGAAAACAACTTTTGTTTGTTTGATTATTGATGTATTACTGCGTATACATAAGGTGTCCCATACCTTTTTCGTATTCACGTCCGAAACGTCAAAGAAACGTTTCATAAAACTGGGTTTATGGATTGTTACATTTTTTAAATGCTCGTAAAACATAAATTTGAAGTTCGAAACGTATAAAGAAAAGGCAAGTAAAACAATATATTTTTTAAACGCATGAGACACCTGGAACACACTCATATTCAAGTTCTAAAATTTTCAAAATTTGATGCCAAAAAATGCCAAAAGAAGTTTCATCCCTCTAACACATGTGGAACACATCCCGTTTTCGATCCCTAACAATTGTGGTCGGTTCCACATGTATTCGAGGATCAAACTTTTTTTTGTGATGTTTTGGATTCAATTACAGTGTTACTTGTGCATTCCCGCCGCTGCAACCAACTATTTATTACGAAAGTAAGTTAAGGAATGATAATAATGACGTTGTCGTCGACTCGAATTCCGATGCAAAAAAGCAAATCCAAAAACAATTATGGAAAGTCAGGCCTTTCTTCCATGGGTTTTCATGCAGTTAAAACTAATGAATAACTAAACTCAAGTGCTGCTCTGGCGCTTTGATAATGTGCACTGAGGTGGAACGACATTTTTTGTACCGGCACCTCTAAGAATAGGATGGAGAATTTGTCAAATAGTGCCAAAGTTTGATGTAAACAAATCTTTTTTTCGTATTGTAGCTATAGTAGACTACAAAATTGCACCAAGACCTAATTTCTCTATTTCAAGATGGCCAGAACCCGTTACCAGGATAATATAATAGATAAATTGCTAAGATACTTAGCCTTGTCTTGGGCTCAGTCGAGCGAAGCTAGAAATCTTTGGCAGAGATTGGGCAAATTCCTATCCCTTGAGTAAACTCAGCTTTACCTTCAGAATCCAGCAAGGGGCGAAGCTGCTTGTGCCAAGAAGCCGTATAGGAATTCGCTTTGAATTGTCGAATTCGGGCCGTTCATTGTCACGTAACCCTACGGCAATTAGTAGAGTCTTTCAGAGGCAGTTATCGGATAACGTATTCTTGAATGGTATCATGGATAGAAGGTTGGAGATGAATGAATGTGGTTTGGCGTAATTCACTGAGTTTGAGAAAAAATTCGAAAGATTGAAAAATACACGCCTTTTCTTGAGAGCATTTAACAAGAGAATTGAACACAACCAATAGAGTCAGTCTGGGAAAGGCTTTCATTCCAAGACTTATACTAGATCTGCCGAAAGGAAACCATCTTTAGAAGTAACGACCTCGCATTAGGAATTGAATTGCCAAGCGCTCGTTAGGATGCCTCGAAGCGGGCCTATTATGCGCAAAGCGGCCGGAGGGTCTTTAGAAAATTCACGACAACCGCCATTACCGCAAAGTTTGAGGCCATTGTGCAACTCATAGCCATTGTAAATAGTGATCAACCTTTCGCGCAATTGTTCCGCTTCGACAATCCTTAATCACCAAGTAATTCCTGTCTGTTTTCAACGGTGCATAATACCTTTGACAATTTTCAGGGCTGTTCTGAATGGTATTTACGAATGAAACAAAGATTTTCGTAATTGGTGCGATTCTCACTGTTTACAATTATTTAAATCTATAAGAGTTTATATTTCGTCTTTTTTGGTTGGAGCTCACTACTGATAAATGTGTATTTTCTTATATGCATTTAATATCGACGTCTGCAAATCATAAAGTTCTATCTCGGAGAAGCCAAATGAAAAGGTGCTAACTCGTGGATACCAAATGAAAAGGTGCTAACTCGTGGATACCAACTGAAAAGGTGCTACAGGGTGGAGGGTGCTGATGTCCACAATACAATTTATAACGGATTTTGAAACTTCAAGAGTTCGTTATGCGAGCTAACACCTTTTTATTTGGTCTCTTCAAGATGGAACCTTTTCATTTGTAAACGCTGATATATGCGCTAGCACTTGCCATACATTTTATTCTTGTTTTATTTGAGATTATTTTTTCAGAGTACTATTGATGCATCCGAAATATATAATTTTGGAAATTGGATCAGTAAAATAATTCAGCGGTTGGGTGCAATAACAGTCTGCTAGTATTGTCAGAAGCCACTTTTTTTCATTCGTTTTGCACGTAACCGCATGAGGAACAAATGAAAAGCGAGTGACTTCTGAAAATGCAAGTAGGCTGTTATTGCACCCAACGCTTCAATTAGTTATACATTTCTTCTCAAAAAAATTTATTGTGGCTTCTTAATGGAATGTCGAGATGCCAAATGGTACAATATACAATAGTACAATATACAATTCTAAAGAAAAAGAAACCGATTTTAGGACTTATCAGAGGATAACACTATCTTTGTGAGAGTTTGTGGGGAATTGCAAAAGAGACACGGCTCGTATTAGGGAATGGATTACTTGATCGCCCAACTTTTAAGGGGTTGTGGAGGTATCGGCTTTAAAGTCTAGCCTCTCTTCTTGGTCCTCCATTCTCTTTCGTCGCAGTATCTCCCTCTCGTTATCGGACGAACGAAACTATTTCCGAATTCTCTCGCGATGAGACCGATCCCTTAGCGCGAACTTATAGGTAGTCAGGTAGTCTAATACAAGTTCTTCAGAGTTGGGGAACAGTTACCGAACGTCTTTGTCAAAGGTGACCTAGGCACGTGGTTCGCTAAGCACAATGAGCTTTAAATTTATCTTCCGGAAGCACTTACCCCACTCAAAAAACTTGCTTTATGACAAGGTGATTTAACACTGTTTTTAATTTTTTTAATGTATAAATTCGGTTCTTTTGATGATTTTGTAATGTTAAGGGTGGCTTTGGATTTCTTTGCCGGTAACACTTACCCACTAAAAAACATGTTTTATGACATGATAATTCAAAACTATTTTTAATTTTTTTTTTCAATTTATATATTCAGTTCTTTGGATGATTTTGTAAAATTAAGGTTGGTTTTAAATCTATTTTCCGGTAACGCTTACCTTACTAAAAAACTTGTTTTATGAAAAGGTATAAAGACGGTCATTTTGATTATTTTGTGATTTTGAAAAACTAAGGGCATCTTTAAATTTTTTTCCGGAGGCACTTATCCCACGCAAAAAATTTTTTTTTCTTTCATTCCGTTCATTTGAACGTTTTGAACTTAAAGTACATTACTTATTCAGCATCATCGGTTTCACGTACCCTGACATTCAAACGCACTTCATTGCACTATCTATAGCATGTCAAACAAGCTGCAGAATTGAATACCATTTCCTGCACTATTTATGCTCTCTTGTATTATCTGCTGAATATCTGTATAGAGTAGCTCATTGACCTCTTCTATATTTTATCTAATTAGAATGGAATACAATATCAACACATTATATCGAACGTTGAGTCGTGCATAATTGTTTTTACACTATTAACTATTATAATTTGAAAGGAAATAGCTAATTGAAACTATTATTCTGTGAATTCTATTGATGGTATTATGGTACGCATTACATTTTCCTACTTTTCACTTATCTTATTGTGCATCCTAATTTACGTATGTCATCTCTAGCTTCCATTTTTCTCTATTCTCAACTCCTCTTATAAACACTTGATTCTCAAGGAAGTCTACAATTTTGTTTTTTATAAAAGTTCAACTCTTTATCTCTAAATGGTGGTATAAGAGCAAAACTTGTATCGTAAAGGGAATACGCTTCCAAAAGTATTTTGGGGTTTTATGTCTATTGGAGTATATTCGTAAATAAACGAATGAGATTCCTCTGATGCTAGTTCTTCACGAAACTTTCTTTTTCTCAGTTCTTTCAGCGTTCAGCACTCTCACCTTTACTTCGGAACGTTATACTGAATAGCTATCTATTCACTCTCGGCGAGGTGAAAACATTTCGTAGAACGAGTAAAGAAATTCGCAACAAAGTAGACGCAAAGGGTTGCGATC
>CAKNXH010001205.1:142354-153422 GCA_932178445.1 Andricus quercusramuli
ATAGAAACTAAAGTAGTTGGCCCTACTACTTTATTAGTTGTCCTAAACAACTATTTTTTTAGTGGACAATGAAAATGTTAAATTTGGATTCCCTGTGTGATGTTTGATTCGAAAAAAGCTTAATCCTTTATAGATTCTATGCATGCTGTACCTTTTAGTTTTTAAGTTAAGCATCTCTCGCAAGCATAATTGGGGTTAAAACTTTGTAGCATTAAACTGAGCGTGACATGCTCGCTCTTATCTGCGAGCTGCGTATGAACCTGGAGCTTTGGGAAGCCAGCGTGTAGATATGTACGTGCAGAATGTGTGGCGAAAAATACCTTTTGCATGAGAAACAACGCAAACAACTACATTCGGATTCAGAATCTTGAGAACTGGGCTTACTTTCTTTTGGTTGAAAAAATCATAAAGTTCTACCTTTGCACGTTTATGCTTTTCATTTACAACTCATATTCAAAAAAGTTTACAAAATTCGGGATTAGGTAGATCTTTGGGTTTTATGAAATCCAGGAAGCACTGGCTTTATTTACTACATTTTCGCTCTATTTCCACATTTTTAGATTATTCATCAAACTTGTTTAACTTTAAATACTTTCAAGTGCACTTGTTAGTGACGTGAGATTCAGTAGTATAGATCTACGTTAGGTCAGGCGTTCAACAGTGGAAGTTCTAAATATAACAACAATCTTAAGCGCTAAATATAAAAGTAGTTCAAGTGCTTAGTATAAGAGTAATCTTCGGCAGTAAATAATCTTAATCCTAAACCAGTATTTTTTATCGCAGGGATTTTATAATTGCATTTTTAATTTTAGAACAGAATCTGTATTTTGTACAGAATAATTATATAATAACGACGCGCTTTCAAGTTGTAAATGATAGTGTTACCAATATTTATATTTTCAATACCGAATGCATTGTATTCCATTTCTCATCATAAAAGGATTTGCAATCTGAATTAGGATAAAAACTTAATTAAAGCCAGCGAATGAATGTATTTTATATAAAAATTTATATTTCTGTGAAAATATTAAACAGTGGAGTCAAACTTTTCTCACTTCAACTTTCTCTGGGAATGGAAATAGATAGAGTTAGAGGTGTGCACATGCGATTTATCCGCAGAATTGGTTGTATTTCTTCGAGTTCGTCACTTATTATACAACTGCTGCAAAAGATTTCGGATGCGATCATTCTTAAACTTAGTGGGGAATTCTTACAATTAGAAAGCATATATATTTTTAAGGTAAGAGGGCCTCCATCGTACATTAAGAATATATTCTTGGCGCCTATTTAAGATTCAAATATTCTTAAACTCAGTGGGAAATTATTAAAATTAGAATAGCGTTTTTTCAGTGTATGGGATTTTTAAGCCCCGAGAGTTCGCCATGCGAGTTAGCACATTTTTATTTTTTCTCCACGAGTTAGCAACTTTTTATTTGGCCTCAATGGTTTTACTGGCCTCTAGTACGAAGCCAGTAGTGTATACAGCAGGGTGTTTCGAAAAAAGGTAATGTTAAAATTTTGTTTGGGACAATATGTCATTTTAGCAGGTTAAAAAAACTGAATGTGTATTTTTTTCGATCAGATAACATTATGTGCTGTTGCCAGGCATCTCTATTTCACTATAAAAGTATAGCATGGGGAAAACTCCCGTATCTGCAAATATGATACTGGAAAGCGTAATTTTCAATAAAGCAAGTGCAAATTATGTGGCATGTACATTGATGTTTTATTTGACTCCTGAGCCCATTTCAGAATACCTCAAAAATCACTCTCTAACCGAGGATCAATACTGAAAGAAATTTGAGAATTTCTATCTAAGTTGATAAAAAAAAAATATTCCTCTGTCTCAACCAGACGTATTATTATTTCGTACCATACAAATGGAAGATTCGCAAATACTGGTATGGTTAAGGTATATTGCGTGCGGTTTAGGAATTTCGTTCTCCCAAGAAAGAGGAATACAAAGATGGCTGAATCGCCGCAACACAGAAAAAACTTAGGGTAAATGATGTTGCAGGTAACTTCGTATTTTTACCTGTTCGCATTGGTAAAACACAAATATTATCCTCGATGGGCAGAAACAGTCTTTTTTTCTCATAAAAGTTGTCACTACCGTCTTGAAAATTGTAAGCCACTAGCTTTGATCGCTGAAGTGAAGTTAGCTGATGGTTGGTGTAACAGGCAAATCGGATAAGTGCGGCTTCATAAAGGCTGACTTGCCGAACCGTTAGAGCTGTCAAAAGTTCCTTACAAGCGTGGGTAAAAGCTGAAAAATACCGAGATGTCAGGGAAAGTTTACTTACAGAGGGTAATTTTTGTTGCAGGTAATCTTTACTGAAGAATTTGGGTAAAGATTACTCTTAGTTTTTTTTGTGAACTTTTAAGTGAACGAAAGCTTTGTTAGCCCGCTACGAGAATACATTTTGCTTCCTTGTGCCACCTGATACAATCTGAACCGACGCTTCTGTACGCCTGGTCACGCGTTCCGTGTTACACTCGTTAATTAACGAATTGCGGCTAAATATCCCACTGATGAAAGTTTTTTTTAGTAGAGACTGAAGGATAATGTGTTTGTGCTGTAAGAGGAAGAATATAAATTTCACCTAGAAACATACTACACACTTTTGATTTTTGAGGAGTTCAAGTGGACGTTAAAATATAACCACAAATTACTTCAACATAAGAAATTGTTTCTCCATTCGGACTCTATGAATAACTTCGTAAGGCTTAATTGGTATTATATGAATTTTTTTCCCCTCCAATTTCACAATTTTTTTCAATATTTCGCAAGAAAACATCTAATATGCGATTTTGGGTGATTTCGGCTTTTCTAAAAAATAAATAACAGAATACAGGTTTTGAAATTTCAATTCTCGCTTTTTCCGAATTTATTCAACGTTACCCCCAAATTTGTTGAAAAGAAGTTTGATAACATTTTTTCTCATATTAGTACAAAAAACATGATAGCCGAAATTGAGTGCCTTATCTTACCCCGTATCCTATCTCGCACGACCCTACTCGAATTAGGCAATATAACAAGTCGAAAAGGTTGATTTAATTTGTCAATTGTTTGAATAAACTTTTATTGTATAAATGTAACTTGATTGGAATAAGGCAGAAAAATATAGTTTTTTGCAAATTTGTCAACAAACTCGACATAATTATGGTATATCTGATATTTTCACCACTTATTTATAATTCTTTAAACAATTTCCATTAGTTAAAATTTTTTATCCAACCAAACATAACAAATTTACACCTTTTCTGAGTAGCATTGACTAATTGGTTTAATTCAAAGATCAAAACTATCGATTGACTTGAGTAATTGTTCAAATAATTTGTTGTTGTTAAAATGTAACTTTTGATTCGAATAATGCATAAAAGTCCAGTTTTTTGCAAATTTTTCAACAAATTTCACTAGCTCTATTGTATGTTCACACTTCGTAACTTAATTATTATTTACACCTTCTCTAAATAACTTAAACTAATTAGTTTAATATGAAAATGAAGATGATCGATCTACTTTATAATAAATTGGTTAGATATTTTTTCAGTGTTGAAATGTAAACTTTTGACAGGATGTAAAGAGGAAAATTAAAAACAAATTGTAGATACATGGATTATTCATTATTTTTTTTTCAACCAATAAAAGTTGTTCAAACAATTGATAATGAATAAAAAAATAATAAAGTTGTAAATTTGACCATTAAAATTAATAATCTGTTTAAAAACTACACAAAGTAATATTTACGATAAATATACCGCAAAATACTGCACCCTCGTTTATAGAGGGTGATTTGTGGGGCATGCTGGACGAGGTGAGGGGTTGAAATGGGGAAATAGAGGAGCCTGACGGCACCATACAATATTGTCCGGTCACAAAAAAAGTATGTATTTACTTTTTTCAGGAACCTACAAAAATTTGATATTCTCCCAAACGAAATTCGATCATTGCCTTATTTTTTAATCACTATATATACAATAAAATTAGATGCTATCATTAGGGTTTCCAATGCTAGTAGTTCTGGGCCAGTTCGTCCATTTTCTCCTCGGACATTTTGCAAAAGGAATTCTCTTGATCTCAACATCATCTCAAAATAACGAATTGCCCTTTTTGCTTTCCAACTCATGGGGAAGAATATGAGTTCAAATTCTGATCAAAAATATTTTGAAGGAGGGGGTGGTTTATGGAATACGAGCAGCAAAGACGAGCAACAAGTATGTATAATTCATAAGATCGATCTTGGACACTTGTAATAACGAAGTTTTCTTGGGAATAATAAAACGTGAAGTAACTCCCTCGTGGCGGCCGAAGCTCATTATTGTGGCGTCGGTTTACGGGTTTATTTACCAATATAAATCCTGTAGTCACGTGGTAGAGGTGCTCAGGACGTTTACGGATTAGCATTACGTACCTGAGAGCCACGCCCGACCAGTTAATTCAGATTTAAACGTGGCAACGCTGTGGTGGAAGGGCTGAAAGGGAATGGAGTAGGGGAAAGAGAAAGGGGAGTAAGGGGATGAGAAGGTGGTTGGCAGAGCTCGCGCAGCTCGGGGGGATGGCAATTTAATAAACGCATGCTCGCGGGTCGCTGCAACCATCCCGCATAACCTCAAACCCCGGTGCACACGCTGGAAATTCCGAACAGTGGACCCGTTCCTCTCCCTCATGGAACCACTGCCTCTTCTTTTCTCTCTCGCCTCCTCTATGAACCCCAAACCCTTATCCAAAACTCATGCTGTCACACACACACACTCATGCAGACGCGCTGGCGCGTAAATTCATAGATATAGTTAATAGTTGTGCCCACAGGCAGTTTCTTGATTTTGATCCTAAATTCTAATTTGAGTCTCATGCATGAGAAACTTCCGATTTCGCCTAGTGTGTTTCATCGAATTTCCCTTCCTTCCAGCCAATGGATTATTTCCTCATTTTAATTGAAAGCATCATAAATATCACTTCTACAATAAAAGAAGACTTTAAAACATGCAGTGGTCTCGTTATGTCCATGAAAAAATATTGTCCGAGTACTTTCTACTGATTTAACCTCGGCTCCGTAGTTTTTTTTCTATATAATCATATCCAAGATAATATTCGAGTTGACTGTCACTGGAATTGTTCAAGATGGTCCATTTCTATTCGAGTTTTCTATATCAGACTGGCTCAACAAACGGACCACTCGATGTTACTCTCGAACTCAAAACGGTTCGGAACCACCGCGAAACGTTTCGAGCTTGTGTGTACGTATCGCAGCGTCTGGCACTCAACGTCAAAGCATGAACTATCTTCGAATCTCCAGCCAATTACGACCGGCCTTTTCAGCGAAGCACTAGAACTCTTGGTATGTACTAGCGAAAGCCTCTTCCACTGGCTTCCTATCCAGAGAAACCCACTCAAATGAAGATTCCTTTCTTTCCTTGTAATTGTTAGTTTTTTAAGAGTTAAGGAAAAAAACTCAATTTTATAGACTTCATGAACCATTTTTAATCCGATTTTAAAAGGACTTGAGTTTTAACTTCGAGTACAGTCATTCATGGTGACCACTGATCGGGAAAACCTGAATTTAGCCTGGAATTTTCAACAACGAGAAAAATCCGGGAATTTTTCGGATTTGTTTTTACTTTAGCAATAAATATAGTCTCGCTCTTAAAAAAAAGTTTTTGGAATCGTGCTCGTTGTTATCATTCAACGTCGTGAAAATATCGAAGACCATTTTGTATTTACGATTTTAAAATTAATGCTCTGTTAAAAAAATAATGTTCTTTTAATGATATATATTCAACATTTCGATGCTTGTTTTGATGGATCGTTTGAATACTAAAGTTTCTTTTATATTTAAGAACGAAACCTTCTTATTTAGATACTTAACATAGTAATTACATAGGAAACCAAAATGTATAGTATTAATTACTAATAATTGGCATAATAAATCAATAAATTCATAATTAAGGTATACTCTAAATGATTCCGGATACATAAAAGTATAATATTAAAAAATAAAGTTTAGATTGAAGCATGATTTCCACTCGAAAATCCAAAATCTATTTTTAGATGTTGGTTGGTATTTTACTGTGGTTCCTTAAATCACAGACTTAACACTCTTTCTGCCATTCCCCTCTTTTCCCCTTCAAAAGAATTCCTCCTTTTTCGCCTGTTTTAAGAAAATTTCCTCTTATTTTCGCTCAAACAAGAAGTGAATTAATAGAACCCAATAAGAAAATCCAACTATGTTTGGTTGAGGGCTCAATCTTTTAAATTCATAAGTCTACTATTATACTTTTGGTTCAGAATTAATCTTTTTTGGTTGAAACTTCAACTGTTTTTTTGAAAATTCGGCTTCTTGAATAGAAAGTTGGTCCTTTTTGATTAAAAATTCATTTTTGGGTAGAAACGTCGCCTTTTTGGATTGAAAGTCAATTCTTTTCGTTGAAAACTCTACTATTATATTTTTGGTCTAGAATTCATCACTTTTGTTACAAATTCTTTTATTTGGTGAAAATCTTCATTATTTTATTGAAAATTCAAATATTTTGTTACAAGGTCATCTTTTTGCTCGAATATTCCACTGTTTTGCTGAAAATTTGTATTTTCTTATAGAAAATCCATCCCTTGGATTGAAAATTCCATTGTTGTCGAAAATTCATCTTTCTTGGTTGAAAATCCATCTTCGATAGTTGAAAATTAATTCTTTTGAGTTAAAAAGTCTACTATTATACTTTTTGACCAGAATTCATCTCTTGGTTCAACTATTTCGTTAAACATAAAACTTTTTTGGTAGACGTTTAATCTTTTTTATTTGAAAATTCCATAATTTGGTTGAAGATTAATCTTCTTAGGTTGAACATTCAACTATTTGGTTAAAAATTCCACATTTTTGTTAAAAATTATTCTGTTTTGCCTGAAATATGAACTATTTGGTTTCAAATGCAACTGTTTGGTTAAAAATGATTTTTTTTAGTATTCAACATTTTGGTCAAAAATTGATCTTTCTTCATTGTTCATAAAATTTGTGTTGACAATTATCTTTTCGGGTTTAAAAGTCAAATGTTTTCTAAAGCATTCGACTTTTTAGCCAGAAAACTTAAATCTTTTGTTGAAAATTCTTCTTGGTTGAAAATTCCACTATTTTGTTGAAAATATAATATATTTCTACTTGAAATGTTACTAATATGGTATCTGTATTAATTTCATTAAAAATAATTTATTTCACTATTTTCTTGAAAAATTATCTTATTTCTCCTGGCTTGAGAACATTTTGGGTTGCGAAGTCTGGAATCACTTTTACAATAATGTACATTATATATTTTACCTTGGAGTTCTAATAAATAGCCCGCAATTTCTTGGAAGTTTGAGTGACCACCCAGAGCCATGCTTTGGATATAAAAAATTGCATTTCCCTCCCTTCACGGGGTTGATTATTCATATAATTTCACATTTTACCGTCCACATTTCACTTTTCATTCTTCCATTTTTTTTGTCAAATTGACGTGATATGTCGAAGCTCACTTTAAGTGAGCTTGAAGTGAACTTTAAGTGAAAAATATGAAGTGAATTGTGAAATCATACATATTTGATTAATGAATTTCGGATTGAACAAAATATTTTCAGCGAGTTATTTAATTATCATGCTTAAAATGTTGTTTTTTCCCTACTGTATCTCAGTTTATGAAAACTTCTTGTCCAAAACTTGTTGAAGGAATTAAGAAAGTTGTGAAATTACTGCCTTGAAGTATCTTCGACGCGTGACTTATTTATTGGATCTGGAAAGTGTATCAAGAAATGAGAAACAGAGTAAGAAGTTTATTCGCGTTTTCCATTTAATAATAACTGCTTCCGGCGAGCTATACCGAATTCGTGAAGCGAGAGTCGAACAGCCCGTGGGTTGTCGAGCAGGGGGTATTTGGGAGGATAATGGGCGGGGATGGGGCTCGTATAAATTGTAGTTCCCCTCGGTGTTGGCGGCGTTATCGAATCTGCAATTAAAAAGTTCTGCAACTAATTTCAATTTAATCGTACCCGGCTACCCGGCCCGGCCAGCCTGACCAAGCGAATTCCGAACTTTCTTTGGTCATCTCATCGATTACTGGTTTTCCTTGTCCAATACCGTATGCTAAAAAATACTTATGAATTCATTGCTCTAATTGGATATTACTGAAATTAATTCCATTCAATTATTTTCAATTGATAGATGGCTTCCTGTTTTCTCACAATTGTCAAAATTACAATATTTCCAATATTTCTGTAAAGCTCTTCCTGTTAGATGCGGAAAATTCTATAAATAATCTAAAATTTATAAACTCTCTATAAAATAAGGTGGGTTGTGAGTGTTTTTTTAAAATTGATTTTCTGTGGATGTTTACAAGCTTCGAGTATACTAAAACGTAAAATGTCGAGCATTTGATCCACAAAAATATATTTCAACGGTAGGACCTCAGGGGACAAATATTTTGTTAGTTCATGCTCAGCAGGTTGACTTGGGTGTACGCAAAATGAATACATTTTTTAATGTCTGTAAATAACATTATTTAAATCAAATGTTTGCTCTTCCTAGAAAAAACATGAAATATGCGAAAGCAGAAATCATTGGGCGTTCCCTTTCAAACCCAAGCAAGTTCCTTGCAATTGAGAATTTTCATATAAAAGTATAATTAGCAATGTCTATAAATCAAACCTTTTTCTGTTCGCTATCGAAAAATATTTTCCTCACAAAAATTAATTTTTTAAAGGCATGTGAAACTTATCCCTTTATTTTCCTATACTTTCAGTTTGATATCTCATTTCAGCTGGAATTCCTATTCTTCCAAAATTTTGTATAGAATACAAACATACCAAAAATAAGTCATAATTTTAATATAAAAAATAGGATTAAATAAAATGACTTTGTACATCTGACTAAAAAATCGAACCTTTTGGAACGGAATCAATGTCTGAGGCTTAATGTCTATGTTTAGACTTTTTACAAAAGATTATAAAAATCATAATTTTTAGCTAAACCTTTTTATATAATAAACTACATAAAATGGTTCATCAGAGAAAAATATGCCTCCAAACATTAATATTTCCGGCTCATTAGAGACAAACATATGTCGTAGGCTTTTAGAGGATTCAGGTTTTCAGCCGACTGCCGGCGTTCGGAAGTTTTTGGGACGAAATTCATACCTGGCGTCCAAGTGCCTGGTTTCTTTAGGCATTCAGAAGAACACTCAACTATTCTTCTGAAATCCTGACACCTTTTAGACTTTTACAGGAAAGCAACCAGAGAGTATTAAACACATTAAATGGCTATTTAACATTTTTTAAAATTTATTTTCGTCTTCATCTAATTATTAGAATATACTTTTACAGAATAATAAGAATAATGATTTTATGTCATATATTTAAAAAGTCTTTTAATTTCCGTTCAAGTTTTCACAGGATTCGAAGGTAAACATTTATTTATTTTTCAATGTGCCTTTATATAATCATATAATATTATTAATGACGAATAATAAAGAAAAGCGTAATTAATTAAATAATCATTTGATTAAAAAGTCTTTATATTAATCGAATAATTAAATAATGAATTTATAATTGATGTGAATAATAATTATAAGTATAATAATTATTGCAGCATAATTATATCCATTCAGATTTATTTTATGTATAATTATTTACTACATCTTGAATGCTTCATGGATGATTATTGTTTACTATTATGTATTTTGATTTAGCAGTGTTTCTTGTCATTCAATATAATGTAATAGATATTATTCATACCACTCAAATTCTGAACTTATTGACCATTTATAAATAACATCAGTCTGCCATCAATCTTGAAGCGAGCAGTATGAGCGAGCGAAAACGTAAAAATTATGGGTGAGTGTATTGTGAACAAAATTGAGTTTGATGAAGAATTAAAAAAATGCTATAATGAATGTAAAACGACAAACCGGAATGTGTGGAGCGAAGATCAATTAAATAAAGTGTGTTGTTGCAATAAATAATTTTTGTATTTTTTATATTATCTACCTCAAATTAAAGAACAATGGTTCATTTTTATTAAATTTTAACGTTATAGTAAAAGGCTAAATTTACCATTTAACATGCATCATTTGAACTCTGCAGTCAGTGTTTTCCGTGGAATTTAATCAATTTTGCTATTTCAAATTGTCACTTATGCAAGAAAAACCGTAAACATGGCTATTTTTCGTTGTAATATTTACAAAGTTCTACAAAAAATGCGTTTAAAGTTTGAAAAATGCTTGCTAAATGATGAATTAAGCCATTTACTTTTTTGCGCGACCGAATTGCAAAATAAAAATAAAATGTTTATCTTCGAAACCTTTAAAAACATAAACATAAATTAAAAGACTTTTTAAATATATGACGTGAAATCATTATTCTTATTATTTTGCAATTTAATTCATCATTTAATTAAAGTAAAGATTTTTTAATTAAATGATTAACTAATTACTGTTTTCTTCATTATTTGCCATTAATAATATTATATGATTATAATAAGGCAAATTAAAAAATGAATAATTTTTTACCTTCGAATCCTGTGAAAACATGAACTGAAATTAAAAGACTTTTTAAATATATGTATTACATAAAATCATTATTCTTATTATTTTGGAAAAGTATATTTTATTAATTAGATGAGGAGAAAATAAATTTAAAAAAATGTTAAATAGCCATTTAATGTGTTTTAATACTCTATGGCTGGTTTCCCGTGAAAGGCTCAAACGTGTCAGGCTTTCAGAAGAATAGCTGAGTATTCTTCTGAGTGCCTAAATAAACCAGGCACTTGGACGTCAGGTATAGATTTCGTCCCAACTTCTTCCGAACGCCGGCAGTCGGCTGAAAGCCTGAATCCTCTAAAAGCCTACGATATATATACATATATATATATATACCACCCATCTCACGGATGTGAGACGTGGCCATAGGTGTATTTTACCGCGGTTCTACTGGGGGCCATTGACATTTTTTCCAGATGGCAGTTGCTCTTAGTGGTACCCTGCGGTGGTTGTTTAACTTTTTACATTCTCATCATAATGAGAAGGTATTGATTTTATGTGAAAAATG
>CAKNXH010001206.1:0-42972 GCA_932178445.1 Andricus quercusramuli
CATGATCTTACGCGTGGTGACATCAAGGGCCTTAAGCTCGTTCTTCGTCCATTGAACCACCCCAAACGAGTAGAGTAGAACCGGGACGGCAAGCATGTTAGTCGCAGATACCTTGTTCAACGCCGACAGATTGGAAGACCAAATCTGTCGGAAAAGATGCTTGTATCTGCTTCGGAGAGACTCCTTCACTGATGTTACGTCCTGAATGCGGCTTTGAGGCACGCCCAGGTATGTATAGGTCTCTCCAGTGTTAAGATGTCTAATAACACTTATATCTACAAGCTCAGGGTCCTTGGGAACGCCAGTAATCTTTCCTTTCTTCAAATGAATTTTGGCACACTTGTCCAAACCAAAGTCCATCCCAATCTCTCCTGTGTAGTTCTTGACGATATTTATAGCAGTTTGAAGTTTGCTTTTACCAGCGGCATAGATCTTCAGGTCATCCATATAAAATACATGAGTTACCTTATGCTCACGCTGATTAGCGTCGCCACAGAGGTATCCACGAGAATTTCGTAGTGCGAGAGATAGAGGCAGAAGTGTGTTGCGAAAAAGCAAAGGGCTCATACTATCCCCTTGAAAGACGCCCCTCGGGAAGGTGACCTTGTTTGTCGTCAGACGATGATTCCTAGATGAGATGGTGAATCTAGTTTTCCAAAGAGGCATCAGTCTCTCTATGCATCTCACTATGTGTGGATGTACCTTCAAGCTTTCCAACAGACAGATGATAGGTCTATGAGAGGTTGAATCGAAAGCTTTCCGGTAGTCAATCCAGGCCATTGACAGGACGCGCTGATGGGCGGCAGCGTCTTTACAGACACACCTGTCAATTAGCAGATTCTCTCGACAGCCTGCTACACCTTTTTTCGAGCCTCGTTGTTCGTACATCTCTCGCCATACAGGCTCAATTCGTCGAACGATCCTGTTGTTTAGGACAGCTGTAAAGATCTTATACAGTGTGTTTAAACAAGTTATTGGCCTGTAATTCTCTGGTCTGGACAAGTTGCCTTTTTTCGGTAGGAGTATAGTGCGTCCTAACACCGGCCATTGCGGAATGGGCGTCTCCGACTTTAAATATCAGGTGAATATGCGGGCCAAATGTTGGTGTAAAAAAGTAAACTTCTTCCACCAAAAGTTCTTGATACAATCTGGTCCAGCACCGGAAAAGCACTCCTCCTCAGATTTTATGAGGCTGTCGCAAAACTCCTTGAAGCGGATGATATTCTCAGTATCTTCTTTCAACTCTAGTGTTTTCGGGATCTTGTACACCTCTCTCCAAAAAGTCTCTACCTCCTTGGGCTTGGGTGGATTTTTTACAAAAACAGGGGGATCGCTGAAGAGGCGTGATGGGTCAGCAAGAAACTGTTGATTCTCCCTGTTCCATCTCTCCCTCTTCTGTATCCTCCTCCTTGCGTCAGATAACAGCCTTATTTTGTCAACAATATGCTGCTTGATTGTCAGCAGCTTTGACTTGTTCAGTGTGTGATTCAAGGTCCTTAGTTCTTGGGCGAACTTTCGAACCCTTTCCGTGAACGGTCTACCAGATGCTATGTAGTCAATCGCACATTGAACACGGGACGCATTCTGTCTTGCCCATCCAATTTTCTTGTTCAGTTGATGCAAGCATCTTCTGGTCTTCTGATCCATCGTCGGTTTCAGCCTTCGATTTGAATCAGCCAAGGCTCTCGCAGCACCATAAACTGAGCAATTGATGGTCCAGAGGTCAGACTCTTGCGAGATATCTCCACGAAGGGAGGCATCCATTTCAGCTAGATCTTGCGGCTTAAGAGGAACTTGCATGTTGATGCTCCTCCTTGTACTGAAATTGTGATCATCTTCCAGAAGGTGCCTGCTTTCTGCGGTTGGTCTTAATGTCGGTTCATCTTCGTCTGCAGCTTGTTCAAGCAGAGATTGAGGAAGCGTTCTTCGTACATATCCATTTTTCCGGAGGTAGTCGGCTTGATTTCGCAAAGACTGATGCGAAACGTATTGAAGCTCTGGGTGTTTCTGGCACCACAGAGTATGCATACGCGCCATAAAGCCTCCGCAAACAGGGATAATACTGGCATCGTAGCAGTCTAGCACGTTATTCTGATGATGCAATGGAATATTTCTTAGATACAGTCAATAACCAGAGTATTATTATATTTCATATAATAGATGCGCCGCATGGAAACTCCTGAGGAACTCCTACATTTTTATACTGTAGTCTCAGATGAGGTAGATATGCATATCGATACATGCATTTTGATATATTTATTTGCAGAAAATAAAAGTAAATAAAGAGAAATAACTAAAATAAAGTATGAACGTTATTTCCAAATGAGATTTTGTTTCAAACTATCAGCTACTCGAAATAAAAGTTTTCAATACAAAATGAGACTAAAACTAACTAAAGGTGACTAACGTGTATTAATAATGTGTCTACTGTTTTTTTGAATTCCAAATAGTTCAATGAAGTTTATAAGAATTCCAGAATAATTTTAGCAAATTCAGAATCAATCCCAAAAGTAAAACAATGAGTTGAGTTGCATTCAAGCACAGTGAGCTTTGATCATTTTGAACCTGAAAGTTTTGACGCTCAAATATTCTTTATAGACTTTTGCTGCCGGCGCAATCCAATTCTTAATTTGGCTCATTCGAAATGATTGTTGGCTTAGTGCTATTTAACAGCCAAAAATGAGTGAAAAAATTGGCCAAAGATTTGGATATATGAAAAACTGTTCATTTTATGGAGGTTTTAGTATAGCAGAAAACAGTTTGTCTTTAAGATTATTAAAGCGTTTACGCACTCGTCTTCTACAAAAATTATATGTTTATTCAACAGGAAAAGTGTACGGTGGGGTGCTTTTACAATTGAAAATTATTTTTCATAATTTTTGTTGAAGCATCAGAAAGATGTTCTCTGCAAGCAAACGTTGAATTCAGCTAGAGGTATTAGATATAAATGTGCTGAACAAAAAAAATGAATCTTCCATTTCTTCTTGCAGCATGCAGTTCTCAGCCCGACGAGAAACCTGAAAGCGAACGTAATCCTGGCCCTTCTTCTTCTTCTGCTTTTCGACAACAACACATGCCTGACCGGATTTCTCCAGAGGAGGCTCCTTTTCGTGGTAGGTCCAGAACGCCTGCTAGCAGGAATCCTAATGATGGACGTAATCCTGGTTCTTCTTCCTCCAGGCAACATTCAACTGACCCATCTACTCAGGAGCCTCCACTTCATGCCAGATCCATTTATCGCCTGGGGAGGCTTCCTTCAGATCGAGTACTTGGATGTACAATAGAAGAACTTGGATATGTTCGGCTGATTCCTCGCACAAATCGAAACCAGCAATTTGAATTTCGAAGATACGTTATACCTGCCGGTATGCCAATTAGATTTTACGTAGAACGAAATAGATATTTGCCCGTGCCAACTAAAGAATATATTGTATTATCAACATCCAGTGATGACATTTTTGCAATATTGGATGACAGTGGGATTCTTCGTGGAATTTATGGGACAGATGCTAATCATTCGCGATTAAAAATAAATATGATAAGCGGCGCAGTTGATAACTTTACGCCAGATGAAAAAAGGGATTGTCCAGTAGGCAAAAGTCCAGCAATCTCATCAGGAATTTTTATTGAAGCTTCTGCAAATTACGATTCACTACAGTGTGAACGCAATCCCAATGACGGACGTAATCCTGGTTCTTCTTCCTCCAGGCAACATTCAACTGACCGGGCATCCCCGCAGGAGCCTCCACTTCATGCCAGATCGATTTCCAGTCTGGAGAGGCTTCCTTCAGATCGAGTACTCGGATGTACAACAGAAGAACTTGGATATGTTCGGCTTATTCCTCACACAAATGCAAACCAGCAATTTGAATTTCGAAGATACGTTATTCCTGCCGGTATGCCAATTAGATTTCTAGTACAACCAGTTAGATATGTGCCCGTGCCAACCAAAGAATATATTGTATTATCAACATCCAATGATAACATTTTTGCAATATTGGATGATGGTGGGATTCTCCGTGGAATGTATAGGACAGATAGTAATCATTCGCGAATAAAAATAAATATGGTAAGCGGCGCAGTTAATAATTTGACTCTAGATGAAAAAAGGGATTGTCCAGTAGGCAAAGGTCAAGCATTATTCTCAAGGAGTTTTATTAAAGCTCATGCAAATTACGATACACTACAGTGTGAACGGAATCCCAATGTCGAACATAATCCTAGTTCTTCTTCTTCTGCCAGACAGTCAACTTCTTCTCTGGGCAGGCCTTATCCTCAAGAAATACTTGGACATGCACTTGCAAAACTTGGATATATTCGGCTTATTCCCCAGGAAAATCCGAACCGGCAATTCGAATTCCGAAGATATGTTATTCCTGCCGGCTTACCAATCAAATTGCGAGCAGGAAGGGGTAAATTTGTACCTGTCCCAACCCGAGAATATATTGTTTTATCAACATCCGAAGGTGTCGTTTTTGCAATACTGGAGTATACTGGAATTCTTCTTGGAATACATAAGGCAAATGGATATAGTTCGAGAATAAAAATTAACATGATAAGCAGCGCAGTTGACGATATGACCGTAAGTGAAATGAAGGAATGTCCTGTAGGCAGACTTTACCCAATATTTCCACGTTGGTTTAAAGAAGTTGCTTCCAATGAAGATAGTCTACAGTATGCGTATCATTGATTTAATAGAAAAAAAATGAACTAAGAGACAATATCCTTTGTAATCCATAGTAGAATCAAAATTAAATAAAAAGATTCAAATGCAAATGTATTATGGTTATCAAGGTTTCTTTTGTTTTATCTTTTACTAATTCCCACGAGGCCATTCAAACCTTTTTTCTTCGAATATTCAATATTCGGAGAGTTACGTGATTTTGAGTTTTCATATGCGAGTTTTTTGAAAACACCATATTGCACAAACTGCTAACAGAATTTTAATTATTTTTCAAGCTACAGTGTATAATTTATAGAAATATTAATTGTTTAGTGCAGTCGCGTAGCCTGATTCTCCACACGCAACGACAGGCATAGTGGGGCGAAATGAAATAACGTAGTTAACGATAAATTTGCAGGACGCATTTCTCAATTTATTTTAGAATCTATTTTGAACAGAAAATTCTGTTATTGTATTTACACCTGATATGTGGAAGCGATTTTTCAATTGTTATTATTCAAAATTTTACGTGAATGCAAATAATTAACCAATGTTGATTCTTTCCTTTTTCGTCCATCATTTGTTAAACAACTTTCCGAAATTTATTGTCTTTTGGATTCAATGAGCGTAACTTCCGAAATCTTCAATAAAGGTTCTTAATATTGGAAGTCCATCGATTTGTGTCGGACCACGGAATCTTTTATATTCTTGCGTCAACTTTGAATTATGCTAATAAAAAAATTTTTGGATATAAAAATCCGATTTTTCAAATATTATTATGTGCTAAAAAAATGCAATAAATATTTTTAGAAATCTTTCGGTCAGTTTCGAAATATTAGTGAGGAAAATAAGCCCTCTATATTTCATAAATTTGTCTGCACCGTTTGATAGTCATAGTGTTCACAAAAAAGCGTGACGTCCACACACACATCCACACGCACACACACACACACATCCGGACAATTGCTTAGAATATTGAATTAGACATTTTTAAATTGAGGAAGGTTAAATTAAGTGAATTGAAAAACTTTGAAAAATTTTACCATTACAAAGCTTCCTCTATGGGGAAGCAAACTTCTTTCTACAAACTGTTCGCAAGTTCCCCAGCATTGCGACCGAAAAATGCAACAAAAAATGAAAAGGAGCAAATAAAATTAATGAATGTCTTATGCTAAGAGTTTAGAGTGTTTTACTTGCTTTTTTTGTTGTAAATTTGTTTGTTTTTCGGTTAAACATTAATTTTTGAATGAATATTAAACTATTCTTTCTTTCGTTAAAAAACGATATTTTTTAGTGAAAAATTCAAATATTTGGTTTAAAATCAAGTTTCTTGATGAAAATCATATTTACATATTTTATTAAATAGACAACATTTTTTTCTTTTTTCAATTTTTATCTTCAATAATAACCTATTTTTGTTTGAAATATCAACTGACTCTTACATTTTTTGTTGCGAATTCATCTTTACTGGTTGATAATTTAACTATTTTGTTGAAAAATCTTTTCTTTTTTTGGTTAAACATTCATTCTTTTAACTGAAAATTTAACTATTCCATTTTTGGTTAAAAATGTATCTTTTTCAATAGGTAGATTTATATTTTTTAGTTATAAATGAGACATTTGAGTTGAAAATTGATCTTTTTAATTGAACATTATATTAATTGGTTGAAAATGAATGTATTTTGGTAAAAAGTCGTCGTTGGAAATCTATCTTCTTGATTGAAAATTCAACTATTTGGTCAAGAATTCATTCTCTTGGTTGAAGAGTCATCATTTTTTTGAAAATTCATGTCTTAATTTTATTGCAAATTTGAATATTTTTGTGGAAAATCGTGTTTTTTGTTGAAAATTAATTTGTTCCTAAATCAAAATTAAAATATCAAAATTTTGGTTGAAAATTTATATTTGAGAATTGAAACAATAACTATTTTGTTAAACATTTGTTTCTTTCTTGGTTCAACATTAATTCTTTCAACTGAAAATGTAAATGTTGAAAATATTCGTCTTTTTGGTTGAAAATCAATCATTTGGCAGAAAATGTAACTATTCGATTAAAATTTATTTTCTTGGTTCAAGATTCATCATACTACTTTCAAATCCATCTCTTAATATGTTTCAAAATTTGACTGTTTTGTTTTATTTTGTTTTTTTTTCTCAGTTGAAAATTAATTTTTCTAACTTAAAATTTAATTCTTCCATTTTTTGTCGGAAATTGATCTTTTTCAGTTGAAAATTCAACTATTTGGTTGAAAATTAATTTTCTTTGTCGAAGATTCATAACTTTATTTGAAAATTCATCGCTTTCGTTACAAATTTAACTATTTTGATAAGAATTCGTTTCTTTGTTTGCTAGAACAATCATACCTTCAATTGTGAAATCAACTATTCCATTTTCAAGAAAAAATTTACATTTCTTAGTTGAAATTTTAACTATTTATTTGAAAATTCAACTATACTTATTTGAAAGTTGAACCCTTTAATAAGAAGGTCATTTTTTATTGAAAATGTAACTACTTCAATGAATATTTAGTTTTTAAACTTAAAATTCAACTATTTGAATTTTGATTGAAAATTTATCTTTTTTGGTTGAAAATTCATTTTCTTGGTTGATGATTCAGCATTTTATATTAAAATTCATATAGTTGAAAATGTAACTATCTGTTAGGAAATTATTTTTTTAGTTGAGAATTAATTATTTTAACTTAAAATTTACCTATTTCATTTTTGGTTAAAGATTGATCTTTTTCAGTTAAAAATTCAATATATGGTTGAAAATTTATTTTGTTTGGTTGAAGATTCATCATTTTAATTGAGAATTAATCTATTTAGTTGAAAATTCTTTTTTTGTTTTGTTTGAAGATTAATTTCTTCAACTATAAATTTTAAGTATTCATTATTTTCTGTTGAAATTTTATCTTCATTAATTGACAATTATTTAAATATTTGGTTAAAAGTTGAACTAATTTATTAAAAATTCAGTTTTGTGGTTGAGGATTCATCATTCTAGTTAAAAATGTTTCTCGTTGGTTAAATATTCATAATTTCAGTCGAAGGTTTATTTTCTTAGTCGAAAATTTAACTATTTTTTTCAAAATTCGTGTTTTTTATTTGAAATTGAATCTTTTGTACAGAAAATTTAACCATCACACTTTTAATACTAGATTTAATACTTTCACGATGATTTATGATAATAAATTCAAATTTAAAATTTAAAGATTTTTTGGGTTTCAATCGTATGCGAAACTATGAATGTTGCCGACGTTTCGTGAACATTGCAAGTCACTTCTTCACGGCTGACCTGAAACTGAAGTTTCAGGTCATGTTGTTCTCATATATATGTATTCTCTGAGATTCATGTGATTGGCCAGAGCGCCCCATGGTAGGGACTGGTTTAACTTGATTGGCCAATCAAGTCTTTTCCAAAAAAAAACCCGGGAGCACGGAAAGTCAAATCGGATTGGTTTTATATTCATTGATCCCATGGATGTCATTAAGGTGTTTTAAGATTCCGATTGCTTCTCTATGTTTTCTTGGAAGAATATTGTACGTCTTTGCGACGACGGTCGTTTTGTCAAATAAGATACTATGTCCTGTTTCGATATGATGGTCAGCTACTGCTGATTGCGCGAAATGTTTCAGCCTGACTTTACTCTCATGTTCCTATACACGCTGACTTACCGCCCTCCCGGTTTCTCCAATATAGACTTTGCCACAAGAACAAGGGATTTTATATACTACCGGATCAGTGAAAGGTTCCTTTTTATCTTTGGGGTTATTTAGAAGTTATCCTATTTTTGCAGGTGGCTTGAATATAGTTTGGATATTTTGTTTGTTGAGAATTCTTCCTATTTTTTCCGTGATACCTTGAATGTAGGGTAGGATGGTGGTCGTTTTCCTCTCTCTCTCTTTAGAAGGTTTTGTTGGCTTGTTTTCTTGAGTGTATTTTCTTATTGCTTTATTAATTTGTTTGTATGTGTAATCGTTTTGTATCAGGATTTGTTTAACACTTTGTAGTTCCTTTTGTAAGTTTTCTTCATCTGTTATGGAGACAGCTCGGTATACAAGGAAGTTGATGACCAATTACTTTTGAGATGGGTAGTGGTAGGAGGAGGTATGTAGGTATCTGTTTGTATGCGTGGGTTTTCTGTAAACTTCATGTCCTAATGTGTTATCGGATCTTTTACAAACCAGTACGTCCAAGAAAGGTAATTTTCCGTTTTGTTCAATTTCTATAGTGAACTGGATATTAGGGTGTATTTGATTGATGAAATCGAAAAATTTGTTTAGTTCGTCTAACCCTTGTCTCCAGATGACAAAAGTGTCTCGTCAACGTATTTCCAGATTCCTATGTATTTCTAGTCCAAAACAGGATAATTGGCATTTGTTTGGAAATATAGGAAAATTCGCAATTTTGTTCGGAAAATAAGCAAATTGAGAATGAAAGTCGAAAGCGATAAGAATTATGCTAGTGTCTGTTTCCTGCTTGCTTGAAGTTTGTGTGCGTGTGAGCTCACCGACTCGCCCCTCAATCAGAGCCACTGTGCGAAAAATTGTGAACCGCGACGGATCGTTCGCTAATCCTCATTAAGTAATTGATAATCACTTATTACTCTGAAACTCGTGCTTGCAGGTTGAGTGCAATTGAGTGTACTGTGTGAAAAAGTAAAGGGTCCTAGTCAACTGAACTTAACTCCTATTAAGAAAGTAATAGCTTTTTTTTAAGTTATGAGTTTTCATGGACTTTTTCTGCATCCGGCGAACACTAGTTTTTTAATGAACAATCAAAAAGCATTATATATAATTAAACTATGTTTCTCTTTGGTTGAATATTCATAAATTCTCGCTTTACTCTCTGATGGACACATTTTTTACAAGAAAATGCAATATTTCTACAACTCTAATTTTTTGTTGAAACATGTACCTTTTTGTACAAAAATGTACGAAATGTAATGAAAAATACTAGTTCATTTTTTCTTGTATTTTCTTGCAGAAAGCGTAAAATTAAATATAAAGTATAAATTTCTTCTTTTTTTATACTTTTTATTCTTTTTGATTTTGTTGTAAAAATCTGTAAAAAAATTGGTATGTTTGACGTCATAAAAACACTTTCAATTCTACGTAAATTATTCCAGAAAATTGAAAATCTTTACAAAAAGTTGTAGAAATGTACTAATTCAACCCCGAAAAAAAGATACACTGGAGGATCATAAATATTCAGTTCAAGATTTAGGATAATTGCTGTAAACAATTTATTTATTCGAAACAGGCGAAAATTTAATTTGAAACTTCTTAAGTGCATACCCATAAAATCTCAGTTCATCGTCCACTGTCAATGAGTACAGTCGCATTTTAGTTGAAGCGAGAAGAAACAAATATCAATTCATATGTGCGACTATTCTTCTTTGAAACTATATTTCCATAAAAAGACATTTTAAGTCATTTTTTATAAAAATTGCTCAAACCGCGAAACTAAAAGTGTAATTTCAAGACTAAGGAGATTTTGGTAGAGATCCTCGAAGGCAAGAGTCGGGTTTAGAGCGAAATAATTGAGTCAACTTTTCCAGATAAGTTTTTAATTACCATTAATTCTTGAGTTTGAAACAGTTCAAAACAATTATATACAATAAATTATGCAATAACAAAATTTAAAGCAATTATGTAGAATGCTTGTGGACAGCTATTAATATATTAATAGCAATAATTTATTAATACATTAATAGCTGTCTACAAGTATTCTACATAATTGCTTCAAATTGTTTTTAATGGCTTGAAAATTTATTTGAATATTCTAAACAGGCTCAAACTGTGAAGATTCTACATTTTTCCATTCATTGCAAAGGCTTTAAGTACTACTTTCTAATTCTTTTACACTGTTTTTATTTATTTCGAACTGTTTCAGCTGTTTTCAAGTGTATCAAACAGTGCAGAACTATTCCGAACTTTTTTTCTGTGGTTGGTTCTGATACAAATCCATTTAGACTATTGAATTTTCCAAATAGGAAAAGGAAAAAATCCATAATATGTTTTTGTTTGTTTGAAATGACATGAACTGCCTCAAAACTATTTTTTAACATACTCAGTATTGCACAATATCAAAAGTTGGTATACTACACAAGGCTTTTGTCCAGAAATAGCAAAAGGCCGCAGAACTTTATAGTATAGTGACTTTTGCTACATAATTCTTTAAAGTGTAAAATAAATCTGATATTCCGATATCAAAACAAATACATCCATTGTGGTTGCCGCCAAGAATTTTTCAAATAAAGCAATGATTATTCACGAGACCAATAATGGATGGAAACAATGCATTTTATTATCAATTTATACACAAATCATACAATAATTTACAAAATTGTGATATTCATCGTACCTATTGATTAAATGTCTCGGATATTTAATCAGGAATTTTGTCTCAGAGATAGAAGGTAACTTGAGTGATTAATAAGATTTTAAAATAAAACATCGATGTTAAGTAAACATCCAAAACGTTGATCTTTTTTTCTCGTTGCATCAGTGACATCGATTTTGATCATTCTTGACATCGATGTTCGTCAACATCAATGTTTCGCTTTCGATCTCCCATCAACTACTTCAGACAAGCAACCGTTTTTGCAAAATTACGGAGCATCGATGCACGCACCACACTCTCTCATGTGTGCGCAGCGGCTGTATATGCTTTTCGCCCTAAAGTCTTAGGGGTCCTGTATAAATTACGTAACAATTTTTTGGGGAGAGAGGGGTGCCTAGCTGAGTGTTACATAATGGTGAAAAACTACAGGAAAAATTCGTAAAAAGCTTAATGTAGGGGGGGGGGGGGGGGGCCCCAAAATTGTCAGAAAATTGCGTCACGTAATTTATGCAAGAGTCCTTATGCGCTTCGGCATGATTCGTTCTGTTCTATCTGCGAACGTTTTTATTAAATAATCGGTACAGAGCTATTTTTTCAATGAAAAAATCTAAAACTGCATTAAAATTAAAATAGTTTATAAAAAATTTATATTTGGTTCCTTATAAAAAAATCGATAAACGATATCACATGAATTCATCATGTTAATTTGTGTAATAATGAAGCCTCGGAAGACATAAAATTAGAGAAATAAAGATCTGTTTTTTTGTAGAATATTTGTTTAAACTATGAGTGTATGTCTTCGAAAGCTAACGTGTAGACACACAACGATGACAGATAGAAACCGAAGTGAAAACCATTACTCCTCAATCAGTGAGTCGAAAAACGTCGAATCTTAATAAATTTGGCGACACTCAATTTTTACATAAAACCAAGTCCTTCCATATGAGATGAGAATGTCTTAATTAAAATTATCATAATAAAAAATGACAAATGATTTCATCATTTGCGGGAGACTTTCTCGACACTGATGGAGCCATTATTTCACATACAGAGATAACGGCTACTTATGTATGTATGTGTGTGTATATGTATACTCTGATGATGCAATGGAATAGTCCTATAGATACAGTTAATAACCAAATTATTCACTGAAGCATCAATCAGTTTTTTCTCCACTTTGCGAAAATGAGGATGGTCTGTACTTTTGTTTTTACTTTGGCGGTCATCGTTAATTCTATTGGTAAATATAATGATATAATACATCTGTAATTCTTATTATATATCATGTAATACATGCATGAATACAGCTATCACTGTAAAAAATTTCGGAAATTTTCTCACTAATTTTGTAGGTAAAATTTTCAAAATTGGGTAGGAAAAATTATTTTCCTCAAAAAGTTGGACATTTTCCCAATTCTTTGGAAAATTTTCCGTTTTGAATGGAAATATTTCGATCGGTTTGGGAAATTTTACATACATGTTTGGGAATGAAAAATTCCTACAATATTAGGGAAATTTTCCCAATTTTCACTCAGAAAAATTCTCACTTCAATCGGAAATATTCTATTCGCCTTCGAAAAGTTTAGGAGTAATTTTACTAAACATTTTCAAGAAAAAATTTCTAGTACTGCGTAGGAAAATTTTTTTTCAATATGAATAAGCAATTTTTCTCAGACTCGAATTTTTCAAATTTTTTTAAGGTCATATTCCTCGTTTATTTGCATTGAAGTACATATTTTTCACAGGCAAAAATGTAATTAATGAATTGCATATAATTACCAATATATTTGAAAATTTGTAATTACAATTCGTAAAAATGTTACGTTATACAATATTTTTGGATAAGGTAGAAATCTCACGTACAGGTTTATTTTTTGTAACAAAAAATTAATGCGATAATCATTTTAAACTTTTCGCCAAGAAACCTTGCAGGTATTTCTTCATAAAACAAGATTTAGTGTCAAATTAATTTAAAGTAAAATTATTTTTGACAATTACACATGCTCCAGAAGAGCAAATCACAGATTCTTTATTAAAAAAAAGCTTTTATTATAACACTAGTTGAAAGTGAAAATGTCTTTGACCATTACATACGGTCCTGAAGAGCGTCTTGCAGTTTCTTTATAATAAACAACATTTAGTATTTCATTAATAGAAAACAAATTTTATTCCACATTTTTGGTGGAATCAACAAAATTTTTTTTTATGTAAAATCTTTTGCGTCAATAAATTGATCCAATCATTAATTAAAACGATACTTTCAGAACATGCTACATTTTTTCAGAAAAACAAAATTTATTATAACATTAATTGAAAATGAAATTATTTCTGAAAACTAGAGGCTCTGAAAAATATTTCGTTGAAACAACAAAGTTTCTGTCTGTTAATCGCAGAATGTGATATTATATGGGAAGAAATATGTAGTTAAGGCAGCAAAATTTTCATCAAATATAGCAACGGTCGTTTGGTATACCTGAAAGTTCAGGAAAGTAACCTTTTGGCCACTTTTTAAGTTGAAGGTGAAAAAGAGTCATGGTATATCCATGATAAAATTTTCCATTCCGACCAGGAAGAGTGAAAAGCTGAAGGACTGTGGAAAGCTGCATCCTGCAGATCAGTTATCTTTGACCTCTTATTCAGAACAGTTGTCTGTATTTTTGAGTGACGGTATATTTCTGTGCAGTGACTATAAGGATAATCCTTGCGCTAATAAGCCTAAGGTAAGTCATACATTTCAATTTGATTCAACCTAGTTTATTAGTTTTTCGTAGACAAAAATTATTTTCTATTGAAATGATGTGCGTGAGGACGCTTTCCAGTTCAATAATATCAAACTGGTAGCCATCTCATCGAATCGCAAACTGATATACTGTAGTATTTCTTCCTACTGATCTGTCTCAAACAATAGGCGATTTTCAATGTTTTCTTCCATTTGTAGAGGCATATTTCGTGTGTAAATCAAAATTTCAAACAGTTCCAGTAATATTTGGCCACAGGGCCGCATTTAGGGTTGTGGGAGCCGCGGGCCGGTTAAAATGTGGGTGCCCTTTAGCGGAATCTAGAAATGTTATTCCTCGCTGGCTTCTAAAAAAAAGGTAATCGAAGTAAGAGCCGATGCAGAAGTGTGTGCATTTTGTCGAGTTTTGGGCCCCGATAGCCCTTATATAATTGCGACCCTGTTTGGGAATAACTTTTTTCAGTTTTGCATGCTTATCATTAAAAATACTTATCTGATGGAGAAACAGAAAATATGACAAATTTCCGCCTCGTCATTCTCTACAAGCTTATAATTGAAAAAAATTAATTTTTTTTACTCTTAAAATTTCTCTCCAACGAAAACTTTGGATACTCGCTAGGCGAGTTTCTCGATCTAGAGACCCTCAGTTTTGAATAGATTGTACAAGATTTTTAAAGTTTATCTTTAAAAACCCCAACAAACCCAATGGGGGAATTCATAAATCACGTGATCGGTTTTCTCTAATTTTTTTCCCCCCCCCCCCCCCATCCCTGACTGACGATGATGTTATCGCTGAACTATGCGGAGTTCGAATTCAGACATTAGACTCTGCTGAAAATTCAGTCACATTATTTTTATTGTAGACAGAATCCATTTCAAATCGGGCAGCCTCTACACTCGAAGTTCAATAATGTTTTAGAGACGAAGTATGCTATTTTTAGAGATTAATATCGTTTATTGTATTTTTTTGAAATCCACGGAAAATATATAGGAAAGATTAGGTATTATCAATTTGACGGCAGTTTCTTTGAAAATATTAAAAGTCGATTTTCTCAAAAAGCCCACACTTATAATTTTTTCCATCTGTTTGGTTTTCGGCTCGTCTCCAAGAGAGGGCGTCCTTGAGGACCGTCGAGGTCCCTCTCGTCGACTGTTGCGCACCTACTTCCCCCAGTAACTCTTTCCACGTCGCCCCGAACGGACGTATGCCGGCGCGTATGTGACGACGCGATAGCAGTTCAGTGTAGTTACTCGGTGTGTGTCACCCAACCGATGTCCGGTCCGAATGTTATAGTGTAGTGGAGTGGAGTGTGTTAAGCCAATAAACCCAGGATATCAACAAACATTTGGCGCCTCTTATTTCTTGTGCTCTCCGGCCACCCTTTCCCTGCAGGAAATAGAAACATTGGATCTTCAAGCCGGATGCAGCTACGACAGGGAGGTGATCGTGGCGTCGAGGGAGGCAGAGACCAGGAGTCATCGGGTGTCGTCAGCGAAAGTCGAGCCCACAGCTTTTCGACTACAAGCCCGACGCGCTGCCGCCTGAGCAGCTCGGCTAGCCGACAGTGGAAGCGGAGACCAGGATCCATCAAGCGTAAGTCGACGGCAGTCGTCGTCATGTGAGTGCAATTACACGCATCTTCATCACGAACAATGGACGTGAGAGCGAGGGGTGGGAGAGGCGGTCAAATCTGTCCTACGCACAGATCTCTGCCTCCCTACCGGACAATCTCCCACTCACGGTCGAAAGCATCACTCATATAACGCGAGAGGCAATCGACTCTGTCCTACGCACAGCTATCTCTTTCTCTCTCCCGCGCAATCTCCCACTCACGGTCGAGAGCAATCCTCATGTCGCATATCGCATATCGCATATCGCATATCGCACATCGCATATCGCACATCGCATATCGCACATCGCATATCACATATCATATTCGGAGTTATACACTACTTCTTTATTGACAATTCGCCATTTCCATACTTCTACGGACGCAAAACGCGTTGCAGATACTTCACTACCTCCTCTTCCCTCTTATTCCTCCCTTATTGATTTTATTGTTTCAGTAGTCTTAATATTATTAGTGTTACAATTGGAATTGTATATGATGTTTTGTGAACATAGATGCATCTATTCCATTCTCGCTCCCTTCCTTATCTGCCTTCTTACTTATTATTTCATCAAGAGCTGCTGTGTTTCTTTGTTCAAATCATTCATTTCAGAACCTGTTAAATTGAAGTTCACAGAATTACTGTTACGCATTGATTCAATAATTTCTTGAGCACTTTCTATGCGGTATCCCGTGAATTTTCGGCAATCTCTTGCTCAATCTTCTGTTCAGCATCTACAAATGTCACCTGATCTATACTGTTTTAGACTGTCCTGTCACAAACTCTTGGACTATTTTCCACATTCCTCTCTGGTTAATTTTGTGTTCGGTTGATCTATATCTTTGATTCCCTTTGGTTTTCTTACTAATGCGACTACATGATTTCTGCAGCTTTTATAATTCACCCAATCTTCTACACTTTTCCTCTGCATGAACTCTCACTCCCTCGATCACACGCGGTCGAAAATTCTACTACGCATACCTATATCTCCTTCCTTCCTAAAGAAATTATAACTCTACTATTTAGATATTTACCAAGGGGTATGTGTATATTGTAGGGGCATGTGTGCATATATAGACGCCATATAGGTTGTATATTGCTATCTCATTAAATACTTTCATTTCATGGATAGCTTTATGTGGATGTTCATTTCTATGCTTGACATATCATGTATCTATTCCTATTCATAATTGGATCTTCTTTCTTTGGTTTGGTTTCTGTCGAAAATTCTCCCATACATGCCTCTATCTCTTTCTTTCTTAAAGAAATTATAGTGCTACTATCGAGACATTTATTTTGGGATATGTGTGCTCTATATACATTACAAGTGTTATGGAGGTATATGCATATTGTAGATTGTTGTATTATTACACATTTTATTCTTTATGGACAAGTTTATGTAGATGTATAATTTCGATTTTGTATACCATATTTCGAGTCTCATTCATAGTCATATATTATTTCTGTGTTGGTCATTCACCATTTTTATTATTATAATAAACTTAGAAACAGTGTAACTCGCAATTGCTGATCAATCTCGCTAGCAATAACTTCAAACGAAGAGCTTCAAAAATCATCATGCCTCACAGTTCACACAGAAATACACAAACTGACTGATAATTCCATAGTAAGATTGACACTCTCTACTGCAATCACGTTCAATAAGCAAAGCTCTTCACGAGGCCACATTAGTATCCAAGATCATTCGTTTCAGGCGTCAATCACAAAACTAAAACTTTTCGTAACACAGTTCGTAATCATTTCTCTCCACACATCCTTATTCTGGCATTCAACTTCCGCCTCTTCGAAATCCATACATCTTCTCAGGCACGCTCTTGTGTTTCTATGGCTTTTGATATCTTGCCGAAGTAGAGTCTCATTTACTTATTTCCACCATTCTTTCTGCGATCTGCCTCTGGATACGCTGCCATTAACTTTCCTTGAATACACATGTTTAGTTAGTCTTTCTCCCTTCATTCTCTCAACATGACCCAACCATCTAAACAAATTTCTTTTCACTTGTTAAACAGCGTTTCCTCCTTACCACATTCTTTGAAAATCCTCTCATCACTGTCTTTGTTAATTAGCCTCTTACATACACCATTTTTATACTTCTATGCAAGCACACACGTATTGCACATACGCTTCAGCCTTTTCTTCCTATGTTTATTGATTATGGCGCATTTGGCGGGCGGCATTCGACCCCACTGTCAATGCTTCATCAATTGTCGAGCTGAGTGACGTTTAGCGACGATGTGCCGCAACAATCCTGGACAAGCCCGCAGCTGATTGGACACCTAGGCACCGGCGTTCAAGGAGAATCGTATAGGACTCACCCATCAGTTTCCAGATGCAGACCACGAGGGAGCAACTTCTACGCAGACATCGAGACTTCTTCCGTCAACGCCCGCACTCAAATCTACGAGCATCAACGCAGGTTCAGCAGCAGTCAGCCCAAGAACAATAGCAGCCGCTCCATGGACTATACAACGTCAAATCCACACAGGGTGGAACAACAACTATAACGATGGCTGCTCAGACACAGGCAACAAGTCATGCAGCAACCCCTCAACAGTCAGGCATACCACATGCTCGTTTGTTCACAACATCGGAGAGCCAGTGGGCGCTGACACAGCGCTTTCATTCTCGAAGAGCTTGGACGAAAATTGGAGGTTTTCGAACTGGTCCTTAGGCTGATAGTATCATGCAGATGAAGAGTCCCCTGCAGAGTCAGATGCTGCGCGCGCAAGCTCGCTCCACTTACTACATACCACATCATGGAGCATGGCAACGGGGAGATCGTCATCGCCGCCTGGAAGTAATCTTCAACGCACCAACACCTACGTCTACTGACTACAGTCTCAATGACACGCTTCCCTGGGCCCAGATTGCAAATCAATTCAAACCACGTACTTATTCGATGGAGACGACACAAACGTGATTGCGGCGCTGAATCCTGCCTGAGGCATCGGCAGACTCCGGTGAACGAACAAGACCTCGATTTGCAACGCACTGTTATTGAGTGCTTGGGAGAATGACCCCGTCGCATACTATCGGCAGTTGGCTGTGACATCTACCCGAGTTCTTTTGGAGGATCGCTTTGTCGACGACATGTCGGCGGGATGCAACGACCTTCGAGAAGCGAAGCGGCTTCAGGAACAGCTTTTCGGCGGATTTCGTCTCCGCAAATGGATCGTCAATCCACCGGAGCTGCTAGAAGATTTATCAGAACAAGCCCGTCTTCGCTCGACCCGACTTCAACTTTGCAGCGATGGCATCACCAACGAGCTCGGCGTTTGCTGGCATCCGCAGAGTGATTGGGTTCATCTGATGCCCCGGAGATTCACTCGCATCGTTCGACTAAGTGCACCATTTTCGACACCCTTGTTAAATGTTTTAATTCTTGCGGTTGGATCGCGCCCGTCATTCTAATGCGAAACTATATCATATGAATATTACTCCTAGACACAAGGTTAAAGATTGTAATTGACGTTAATCGACTTGCACCTTTCTCAAAGGTTTTTGTGGGTTTCCTTTGAGTTTAGCACGGCATAAGCCGGGGTTGCTAAGCGGCATGGGGCCCACGCACCAGTCGGTGCCTCTCATGACCGTCAAGTCAGAATAAATGAGCGAGTGTTATTAAACGCGAAGCGACGACATCAGCGACTTCAGCGAATCAGAGCATAGAAATTCGGCCTAACGGCGGGCGGCTAGCAGATAATCGTTCAAGGAACGAGGCGGGCGGTATGTTTGGTTTTCGGCACGTCTCCAAGAGAGGGCGTCCTTGAGGACCGTCGAGGTCCCTCTCACCCTCTCACCTACTTCCCCCAGTTACTCTTTCCACGTCGCCCCGAACGGACGTATGCCGGCGCGTATGTGACGACGCGATAGCAGTTCAGTGCAGTTACTCGGTGTGTGTCACCCAACCGATGTCCGGTCCGAATGTTATAGTGTAGTGGAGTGGAGTGTGTTAAGCCAATAAACGCAGGATATCAACAAACATTTGGCGCCTCTTATTCCTTGTGCTCTCCGGCCACCCCCTCCCTCCAGCAAAGAGAAACACCATCATTTGTTTAATTTGTACTTTCTATATATTGTATATTGTTTATTCACTTTATTCATTTTATTTATTCAATTCATTTTATTCATTTCATTTCTTGAATTCATTTTTTTCTTTTCATTCGTTTCATTCATTGCATTCATTTTATTCATTTAGTTCATTTTTTTCATTCTATTTACTTTCTTTCTCTCATCCATTTCATTTATGTTATTCATTTTCTTGACTTGATTCATTTCTTTTTTACTTTATTTCTCTTATTCATGTTATTCACTTCATGCGTTTTACTCATGTTATGTATTGTATTCATTTTTTTTATTTTATTTACTTTATGTCTCTTATTCATTTAATTAATTTTATTCGCTTTATGTGATTTACTCATTTTATTTTATTTTTTTCATTTTATTTACTTCATTTCTCTTATCCATTCTATCAATTTCATTCACATTATGCGTTACACTCATTTAATTTATTTTATTCTTTTTTCATTTTATTTACTTTATTTCTCGTACTCATTTCATTCATTTTTTTCTTCAGTTTATTCGTTTTATCTTTCATTTCATTGTAAGTGAATACCAGATTTTCTAGATATACATATGCTTATATAATTTACCTTTTTGTTTTCTTCTAGCCGGAATATTTTGAGTTGATTTTGAGTTGACGTATCTTATGATATTGCCATGGAAGCAAAAGATGTACTCGGAAGTACACTTCTTTTTGTACTAGTATATTCCGTGTACGGTTACCACTATAAAAAGGAGACCGGATGCACATTGGAGATTCTTGAAAGGTAAAACTCACATTCATTTTTCCTTCATATCATATCCATTTCATCTAATGTAAAAAAATATATAGGTAATTCTATTTTATGCATTGGAGGATGATGATCTTGGATACGCCACTGACCACAGAAATGAACCAAAGGACAGTTACTTGGCGAAAAATAAAAAGGTCCACGAAGGTTACAAACTTCATCAAGGAGATAGTTTTATTCCAATCAAGCGAATAGTTTCATGAATCCAGTGAACTTCATGCATCAATATTTAGGTTCGCGAATCAAGTGTAAAGTGCCAGGGAAATTCAATAAATTATTTAATACAAAATTTTTACTTTTTTTCATGAAAAATTCACCAAACTTTGTTTTTATGGTAATATTCAATGTTTAATTCTAAAATATTTCAAGAACTTTTTCCGAATCTATTTTTGGAGAAATTTCCTAATTTTAAAGTAAAATTCCCAAATAAATTTGGAAATTTTCCACATATATTTTCCGGAAAATATTCAAATTTTAAAGTGAAATTCCCAAATGAATTAGGAAATTTTTCCAAATTTATCTTTGGGAAAATTTCCTATAATATAGGGTATGTTGCGTTCTAACATTTTTTGGGACAAATCCCAAAATAATTTTTATTTATCAGGCCAGCGGATTGAACCTAAAGTCCCTCTTTCCAGCTTATAGTCATATAAGAGCCATTTTTATATTTACACTGTAAAAACTAGAGATTTCTTCTTTTATGGTATTATTTCTTTTTCACGTCCTATTTTTGAAAAGAATAACTTCATGCTATTATTTTCAGTGCAGAAAGAAACAATTCTGGGTTCCCACCAGTGATCTCATTTGAGAATCACACGAGACTAATTTTTCTCACTCTTATTGTTTTTACAGTCTATGACGTCAAAAAGTATGACGTCATAGATATACATGGCCATTACATACCTGCGAACTTTAAAAGCGGCACTTAAATTCAGTTCCTACGACTCGCACTGGAAAGATACACTCATCAATAATGTTTCGCCTTTTTTCATCCTTGGTGCATAATATACTATTAGGCTTACCACAAAGAAAATACTTTTTAATATAATAATGCATTTTCAAGCTCTTAACTTATGAACAAAGAGTTGAACTTTCAATTCAGACAGAGGAATTTCCAAAAAATAGCTATTTTTTTGGAATGGTTCAATTTGCAAGCAAAAAGTTACATTTTAAACCATACGAAAACATTTTCTACCAAAAAGTCGAATTCTTAAAAATTCAAAAAATATAGAACAAGAAAGAAAAAATGACCAATTTCCTTAAAAATGGATTTATGAATGGCAATAAAGTTATTTACGATGATTTTAATATGAAAGGTGATGATTGTATAATGTATATGCATACATGTATTATTATATTATATATTATTATGTAATGCAAAAAAGAAAGTGTAAACTTTACCCGGAATTCGGGGTAAAGATTACCTGCAACAAAAATTACCCCATGTGGGTAAACTTCACCCGCACATCTAGGGTATTATTCTGTGTTTACCTACGTTCAGGAGTAATTCTCAATGTTTACCCTGAAGGCCTGGTAAATGTCATATTGAACTTTTGACAGTTCTAACGATTCGGCAAAACAGCCTTTATGAAGCTGCACTTATCCGATTTGCCTGTTACACCAACCATCAGCTAACTTCACTTCAGCGATTCAAAGCTAGTGGCTTCCAATTTTCAAAACGTTGGTGACAACTTTCATGAGAACAAAAGACAGCTTCTGCTCATCGAGGGTAATATTCGTGTTTTACCAATACGAACAGGTAAAAATACGAAATTACCTGCAAGACTCCTTACCCTAAGTTTTTTCTGTGAAGAAGGCAATACAAATAAAAAGTTAATCAGAAATATAATCAGATATTTCCTCCGAAAGTATTCGTGTTGACACACAACGACGGCAGACAGAAAACAAAGTAAAAACCATTACTCCTCAATCGGTGAGTCAAAAAACATCGAATCTTGATGAATTTGGCGACAATCAATATTCACATAGAAACAATACCATCCATTTGAGATGAGAACGTCTTAATTAAAACGATCATAATAAAAATGACAAATTATTTCATTATTTAAGAGAGACAATCTTGACACTGATAAAGTCGTTATTTCACATATATGTGAGATAACGATGATTATGTATATATTTGTACCCTGATGATGCAATGGAATATTCCTTAGATACAGTTAGTAACCAGACTATGCACTGAAGCATTAGTCAGTTTTTTCTCCACTTTGCGAAAATGAGGATGGTCTGTACTTTTGTTTTCACTTTGGCGGTCACCGTCAATTATATTGGTAAATATAATAATATAATATGCCTGTAATTCGTGTTATATTTCATACAATACATGCGCCGCATGGAAACTCCTGAGAAACTCCTACATGTTTATACGGTAGTCCCAGATGAGGTACACAGAAAAAACTGAGGGATCAGTAATGCTGCGGCTCTGGTGAAACATGGGATCATTTAGAAAGTAGGCTCTACAGGAACTCTTATTAAGGTTTCCTTTTTAGTTTGTTCATATCCAATAGATGGCCATCGGCGGTTGCCGACGTTTTCAACTTCGCATGTGCCGAGAAGCGCGGGCCTATTTGAAATCAATAAATACTATGAACAGTCATACAGACAAATGTTAACAAATTTTTTTTATTATTATTCAAAACAAATTAAATTGAATCATAGAAATACCTACGTTCTTTGAAAAAATGTTATATTAACCTAATATTGCAAGTGTATATTATATCATTTTAAATAGTCTCGCGCTTTTTGGGCATGCGCAGTGGAAAACTTCGGAATTGCAACATAACCTTAAAAGCTGTCACATTTAATGTGCGATATCTTCCTTTCAAGAATGAATAATGTCTATGATTTTAGTTTCTTCATCAAATTTTTTCCAGTGCAATATTATTTAATTTCAATTATAAAGCATAATGTGCATCATTAACTTGTGAAATCTTTAAAGTGAGTCAAGGTTCATTTAGAAACCATTTATCATTTTGGGTTCCTTTTCAGCAAGAGAGGTTCCTTTTTCTTGCAGCTCCTTTGGAACTGAAAATTGGTTCTAATAGAAAACACAGTTTTTTCTGTGTAGATATGCATATCAATACAGGCATTTTTGATATATTTATATGCAGAAAATAAAATTAAATGAAGAAAAAAAACTAAAATATATTATAAACGTTAATTCCAAATGAGATTTTATTTTAAAATATCAGCTCCTTGACATAAAAGTTTTCAACCCAAAATGAGAATAAAACTAACTAAAGGCGACTAACGTGTATTAATAATGTGACCAATGTTTTCTTGAATTCCAAATAGTTCAATGAAGTTTATAAGAATTCCAAAATAATTTCAGCAAATTCAAGATAAATCCCAAAAGCATAAAAATGAGTTGAGTTACATTCAAGCACAGTGAGCTTTGATCATTTTGAACCTGAAAGTTTTGACGCTCAAATATTCTTTATAGACTTTTGATGCCGGCGCAATTCAATTCTTAATTTGACGCATTTGAAATGATTGTTGGTTTAGTACTATTTAACAGTTAAAACTGAATGAAAAAATTGGCCAAAGATTTGAATATTTGGGAAACTGTTCATTTTATGGAGGTTTTCGTATAGCAGAAAATAGTTCGTCTTTAAGATTATCAAAGCGTTTACGCACTCGTCTTCTACAAAAATTAAATGTTTATTCAACAGGAAAAGTGTACGGAGGGGTGTTTTCATGAAAAAATTATTTCCCATAATTTTTGTTGAAGCATCAGAAAGATGCTTTCTGCCAACAAACGTTGAATTCAGCTAGAGATATTAGATACAAATGTGCTGAACAAAAAAAATGAATCTTCCATTTCTTCTTGCAGCATGCAGTTCTCAGCCTGACGAGAAACCTAAAAGCGAACGTAATCCTGGCCCTTCCTATTCTTCTGCTTTTCGACAACAAGATTTTCCTTACCGGATTTCTCCAGAGGAGGCTCCTTTTCGTGGTAGGTCCAGAACGCCTGCTAGCAGGAATCCTAATGACGGACGTAATCCTGGTTCTTCTTCCTCCAGGCAACATTCAACTGACCAGGCATCTCCCCAGGAGCCTCCACTTCATGCCAGATCCATTTCTCGTCTGGAGAGGCTTCCTTCAGATCGCGTACTTGGATGTACAATAGAAGAACTTGGATATGTTCGGCTGATTCCGCGCACAAATCGAAACCAACAATTTGAATTTCGAAGATACGTTATTCCTGCCGTCATTCCAATTAGATTTCGAGTAGAACAAAGTAGATATGTGACCGTGCCAACCAAAGAATATATTGTATTATCAACAGACAATGATGACATTTTTGCAATATTGGATGATAGTGGGATTCTTCGTGGAATTTATAGGACAGATAGAAATCATTCGCGAATAAAAATAAATATGACAAGCGGAGCAGTTGATAATTTGACTCCAGATGAAAAAAGGGATTGTCCAGTAGGCAAAAGTCCAGCAATCTCCTCAGGCAGTTTTATTGAAGCTTCTGCAAATTACGATTCACTACAGTGTGAACGGAATCTCAATGTCGAACGTAATACTGGTTCTTCTTCTTCTGCCAGACAACATTCACCTGACCGGACATCTCCTCAGGAGCCTCCACTTCTGGCCAGATGTATTTCTTCTTTGGGCATGCATCCTTCAGTTCGAGTATTTGGATGTACAACAGAAGAACTTGGATATATTCGGCTTATTCCTCGCACAAATCGAAACCAGCAATTTGAATTTCGAAGATACGTTATTCCTGCCTGTATGCCAATTAGATTTCGAGTAGAACAGAATAGACGTGTACCTGTGCCAACCCAAGAATATATAGTATTATCAACATCCAATGATGACATTCTTGCAATATTGGATGACAGTGGGATTCTTCGTGGATTGTATAGGACAGATAGAAGTCATTCGCGAATAAAAATAAATATGACGAGCGGCGCAGTTTATGATTTGACTCCAGATGAAAAAAGGGATTGTCCAGTAGGCAAAGGTCAAGCATTCTTCTCAAGGAGTTTTATTAAAGCTCATGCAAATTACGATTCACTACAGTGTGAACGGAATCCCAATGTAGAACGTAATACTAGTTCTTCTTCTTCTGCCAGACAGTCTGGCTCTTCTGCGGGCAGGCCTTATCCTCAAGAAATCCTTGGACATGCTCTTGCTAGACTTGGATATATTCGGCTTATTCCCCAGGAAAATCCGAACCGGCAATTCGAATTCCGAAGATATGTTATTCCTGCCGGCTTACCAATCAAATTGCGAGCAGGAAGGGCTACATTTGTGCCCGTGCCAACCCGAGAATGTATTGTTTTATCAACATCCAGAGGTGTCGTTTTTGCAATACTGGAGTATACTGGAATTCTTCTTGGAATATATAAGACAGATGAATATCGTTCGAGAGTAAAAATAAACATGATAAGCGGTGCAGTTGAGAATATGACCGTAATTGAGATGAAGGAATGTCCTGTAGGCAATCGTCACCCAATCTTTCCACGTTGGTTCAAAGAAGTTGCTTCCAATGAAGATAGTCTACAGTATTTGTATAATTAATTCTAAAGAAAAAACATAAACTAAGATATAATATTCTCTGTATTCCGTAGACGGATCAAGATTAACTGAAAAGATTTAAATGCAAATGTATTATGGTTATCAAGGCTTCTTTTGTTTTATCTTTTGCTGCTTCCCACAAGGCCATTCAAATTTCTTTTTTTCGAATATTCAATATTCAGAGAGTTACATGATTTTGAGTTTTCATACGCGAGTTTTTGGAAAGCACCATATTGCCCTAACTGCTAACAGAATTTTCATTATTTCTCTAGCTACAGTGTATAATTTATAATGATATTAATTTTTTAGTGCAGTTGCGTAGCATTATTATCCACACGCAACGATAGACACAGTGGGACGAAATGAAATAACATAGTTAACGATAAATTTGCAGGACGCAATTCTCAATTTATTTTAGAATCTGTTTTGAACAGAAAATTCTGTCATTGTATTTACAACTTATATGTGGCAGCGATTGTTCAATTGTTATTATTAAAGTTTTACATCAACGGAAATAATGCACAAATGTTGATTCTTTTCTTTTTCGTCTATCATTTGGTCAATCGATGCGTGTCGGACCATGGAATCGTTTATATTCTTGCATCAACTTTGAATTATGCTAATAAAAAAAGTTTTGCTATAAAAATCCGATTTTTTAAATATTATTAAGTCCTAAAAAAATGCAATAAATATTTTTAGAAATCCTTCGGTCACTTTCGAAATATTAGTGAGGAAAATAAACCCTTTATATTTCATCAATTTATCTGCACCGTTTTCTAGTTATCGTGTTAACAAAAAAGTGTGACATCCACACACACATCCGCCAATTGCTTAGAATATTGTATTAGACATTTTTAAATTGAGCAGGGTTTAATTAAATGAATTTAAAAATATTGAAACATGTTACCATTACAAAGCTTCCTCTATGAGGAAGCAAAATTCTTTCTACAAACTGTTTGCAAATTCCCCTGCATTGTGACCGAAAAATGCCACAAAAAATGAAAAGCAGCAAGTAAAATTAACGAATGTCTTATGCCAAGAGTATAGGGTGTTTTACTTGCGTTTTCTGTTGTAAATTTGTTTTTTTGGTTAAACATCCATTTTTTAATGAATATTTAACTATTCTTTTTCTTGGTTAAAAAACTATATTTTTCAGTGAAAAATTCAAATATTTGGTTGAAAATCAAGATTCTTGATGAAAATCATATTCACTGGCTGGAAATTCAACTTTTTTGTGGAATATCTACCTTTTTGGCTTAAAATTTCAACAAAATAATCAACATTTTTTTCTTTTCTTCAATTTTGATCTTCAATAAAAACCTTTTTTCGTTTGAAATATCAACTGACTTTTACATTTTTCGTTGAGAATTCATCTTTAACTGTTGGTAATTTAACTATTCCATTTTTGGTTAAAAATTTATCTTTTTCAATAGATAGATTTATCTTTTTTAGTTAAAAATGCGACTATTGAGTCGGAATTGGTCTTTTTAGTTGAAAATTAAATTAATTGGTTGAAAATGCAGTTATTTTGGTGAAAAAATCATTTTCTTGGTTGAAGACTCATCATTTTTTTGAAAATTCATGTCTTAGTTTGGTTCCAAATTTGAATATTTTTTGGAAATTTGTTTTTTTTGTTGAAAATTAATTTTTTCCTTAAATGAAAATTAAAATATACCAATTGTTTCTCTTTGCTGGAGGCAGGGGGTGGCTGGAGAGAACAAGAAATAGGAGGCGCCAAATGTTGTTGAGATCATTGGCTTATTTGATCGACCGCACTACACCACACTGCACCACACATTCATACCGGTTGAACACACGTCTCGTTGGCTGACACACGATGAGAGAATGCACTGAGTAACTACACTATGTGGCTATCACGTAGCCACATACTCGCCGACGTACGTCCGTTCGGGGCGACGTGGGAAGAGTAACTGGGGGAAGTAGGCGCGCAACAGTCGACGAGAGGGACCTCGACGGCCCTCAAGGGCGCCCTCTCTTGGAGACGAGCCGAAAACCAAACATACCGCCCGCCTCGTTCCTTGAACGATTATCTGCTAGCCGCCCGCCGTAAGGCCGAATTTCTATGCTCCGATTCGACTGAAGTAGCTGATGTCGTCGCTACGCGTTTATTAACACTCGCTCATTTATTCTGACTTGACGGTCATGAGAGGCAGCGACTGGTGCGTGGGCCCCATGCCGCTTAGCAATCCCGGCTTATGCCTTGCTAAACTCAAAGGAAACCCACGAAAAGCTTTGAGAAAGTTGCAAGTAGGTTAATGTCAATTACAATCTTTAACCTTGTGTCTAGGAGTAGTATTCGCATGATTTAGTTTCGCATTAGAGTGACGGGCGCGCTCTAACCGCAAAGATTAAACCATTCAACAAGGGTGTCGAAAATGGTGCGCTTAGTCGAACGATGCGAGTGAATCTCCGGGGAGTCAGATCAACCCAATCACTTTGCGGATCCCAGCAATCGCCGAGCTCGTTGATGATGCCATCGCTGCAAATTTGAAGTCGGGTCGGGCGAAGACGGTCTTGTTCTGGTAAATCTTCTAGCAGCTCCGTTGGATTGACGATCCATTTGCGGAGACGAAATCCGCTGATAAGCTGTTCCTGCAGCCGCTTCGCTTCTCGAAGGTCGTTGTATCCCGCCGATATGTCGTCGACAAAGCGATCCTCCAAAAGGACTCAGGTAGATGTCACAGCCAACTGTCGATAGTATGCGACGGGGTCATTCTCCCAAGCACTCAATAACAGTGCGTTGCAAATCGAGGTCTTGTTCGTTCACTGGAGTCTGCCAATGCATCAGGCAGGATTCAGCGCCGCAATCACATTTGTGTCGTCTCCGTCGAATTAGTACGTGGCTTGAATTAATTTGCAATTTGGGCTCAGGGAAGCGTGTCATTGAGACTGTAGCCAGTAGATGTAGGTGTTGGTGCGTTGAAGATTACTTCCAGGCGGCGATGACGATCTCCCCGTTGCCATTCTCCATGATGTGGTATGTAGTAAGTGGAGCGAGCTTGCGCGCAGCTCGGTCAGCAGGAACAAAGGGCAAGCGTCAACTCGATGGTAGAAGATCGACAGCTCGCAAATGGCGGAACCGTGGGTCGGCGAGATTCAGTCCTTGCCATTGGTTGTCGTCCTTGGAACTGTTGAGCAGGCAATGATTGCTGAAGAAAATCTGTCACGTCAAGTGCCCCTGAGGACTAATTTACTGAGATCTCTGCTGAGTCATCGGGGGACCAGGCATGAGTTGTTCTTGTTGTGAGGCGAAAGGCTATTGCTGAGTCGTCAGCTGAATCTGAGTGATCTGGGAGTTAATTTGTTGAGGCGACGCCCTCAGCGTCTGCTGTTGAATTTGATATTAATTCCGAAGAGCGAAATTCTGCGAATGTTGCTGCTGTCCCATCCGGACATTAATCCTTTGGTTGACCTGCCGATTCGCCTGTTGGTTGATCCGGTCGGACTGTTGATTTGCTCGATCAGTCTGTTGAGTCATCTACTCTGCATCTCCTGCATCTGACTCTGCAGGGGACTCTTCATCTGCATGATACTATCAGCCGAAGGCCCAGTTGTAAAAACCTCCAATTGTCGTCCAAGCTCTTCGAGAATGAAAGCGCTGTGTCAGCGACCATTGGCTCTCCGATGTTGTGAATAAACGGGCATCTGGTATGCCTGACTATTGAGGGGTTGCTGAATGACTTGTACTGCCTGTGGCTGGGCAGCCATCGTTATAGTTGTTGTTCCACCCTGTGTGGATCCGACGTTGTGTAGTCCATGGACCGGCTGCTATTGTTCTTGGGCTAACTGCTGCTGAACCTGCGTCGATGCTCGTAGATTTGAGTGCGGGCGTTGACGAAAGCACTTTCGATATCTGCGTAGAAGTTGCTCCCTCGTGGTTCGCATCTGGAAGCTGGTGGGTGAGTCCTATATGATTCTCCTTGAACGCCGGTGCCTAGGTGTCCAATCAGCTGCGGGTTTGTCCAGGATTGTTGTGGCACATCGTCGCTAAACGTCACTCAGCTCGACAATTGACAGTGGGGTCGAATGCCGCCCGCCAAATGCGCCATAATCAATGAACAAAGGAAGAAAAGGCCTGGACGTATGTGCAACACATGTGTGCTTGCATTTAAGTATAAAAATGGTGAACGTAAGAGGCTAATTAACAAAGACAGTGATGAGAGGATTTTTAAAGAATGTGGTAAGGAGGGAACGCTGTTTGACCAGTTGAAAAGAAATTTGTTGAGATGGTTGGGTCATGTTGAGAGAATGAAGGGAGAACGACTAACGAAACATGTGTATTCAAGTAAAGTGAATGGCAGCGTATCCGGAGGCAGATCGCAGAAAGAATGGTGGAAATAAGTAAATGAGACTCTACGTCGACAAGATATAAAAAGCCATAGAAACAAAACAGCATGCTTGAGAAGATGTGTGGATTTCGAAGAGGCGAAAGTTGTATGCCAGAATAAGGATGTGTGGAGAGAAATTATTACGAACTGTGTGACGAAAAGTTTTAGTTGTGTGATTGACGCCTGAAACGAATAATCTTGGATACTAATGTGGCCTCGTGAAGAGCTTTGTTTATTAAAAGTGATTGCAGTAAAGAGTGTCAATCTTACTATGGAATTATCAGTCAGTTTGTCTATTTCTGTGTGAACTGTGAGGCATGATGATTTTTAAAGCTCTTCGTTTGAAGTTGTTGCTAGCGAGATTGATCAGCAATTGCGAGTTACACTGTTTCTAATTTTATTATAATAATAGAAATGGTGAATGACCAACACAGAAATAATATATGACTATGAATGATACCCGAAATATGGTATACCAAATCGAAATTATACATCTACATAAACTTGTCCATAAAGAATAAAATGTGTAATAATCCAACAATCTACAATATGCATATACCTCCATAACACTTGTAATGTATATAGAACACACATATCCCACAATAAATGTCTCGATAGTAGCACTATAATTTCTTTAAGAAAGAAAGAGATAGAGGCATGCATGGGAGAATTTTCGACCAAAACCAAACCAGAGAAAGAAGATCCAATTATGAATATGAATAGATTCATGATATGTCAAGCATAGAAATGAACATCCACATAAAGCTGTCCATGAAATGAAAGTATATAATGAGATAGCAATATACAACCTATATGACGTCTATATATGCACACATGCCCCTACAATATACACATACCCCTTGGTAAATATCTAAATAGTAGAGTTATAATTTCTCTAAGAAGGAAGGAGATATAGGTATGCGTAGGAGAATTCTCGACCGCGTGTGATCGAGGGAGTGAGAGTTCAAGCAGAGGAAATGTGTAGAAGATTGGGTGAATTATAAAAGCTGCAGAAATCATGTAGTCGCATTAATAAGAAAACCAAAGGGAATCAAAGATATAGATCAACTGAACACAAAATTAACCAGAGAGGAATGTGGAAAATAGTCCAAGAGTTTGTGGCAGGACTGTCTAAACCATTATAGATCAGGTGACATTTGTAGATGCTGAACAGAAGATTGAGCAAGAGATCGCCGAAAATTCACGGGATCCCGCATAGAAAGTGCTCAAGAAATTATTGAATCAATGCGTAGCAGTAATTCTGTGAACTTGAATTCAACAGGTTATGAAATCAATGATTTGAACAAAGAAACACAGCAGCTCTTGATGAAATGATAAGTAAGATGGCAGATGAGGAAGGGGGCGAGAATGGAATAGATGCATCTATGTTCACAAAACGCCATATACAATTCCAATTGTAACAGTAATAATATTAAGGCTACTAAAACAATAAAATCAATAAGGGAGGAATAAGAGGGAAGAGGAGGTAGTGAAGTATCCGCAACGCGTTATGCGTGCGTAAAAGTTTAGAAATGGCGAATTATCAATAAAGAAGTAATATATAACTCCGAATATGATATGTGATATGTGATGTGCGATATGCAATATGCGATGTGCGATATGCGATATGCGATATGCGGTATGCGATATGCGATATGCGACACGAGGAATGCTCTCGACCGTGAGTGGGAGATTGCGCGGGAGAGAGACAGAGATAGCTGTGTGTAGGACTGATTCGATCGCCGCTCCCGCCTCTCGCGTGTTATGAGTGATGCTCTCGACCGTGAGTGGGAGATTGCGCGGGAGAGAGACAGAGATAGCTGTGCGTAGGACAGATTCGATCGCCTTTCCCGCCCCTCGCTCTCACGTCCATTGTTCGTGATGAAGATGCGTGTAATTGAACTTACATGACGACGACTGCCGTCGACTTACGCTTGATGGATCCTGGTCTCCGCTTCCACTGTCGGCTAGCCCAGTTGCTCAGGCGGCAGCGCGTCGGGCTTGTAGTCGGAAAGCTGCGGGCTCGACTCTCGCTGACGACACCCGATGACTCCTGGTCTCTGCCTCCCTCGACGCCACGATCACCTCCCTGACGTAGCTGCATCCGGCTCGAAGGATCAATGTTTCTCTTTGCTGTAGGGATGGGGTGGCTGGAAAGCACAAGAAATAAGAGGCGCCAAATGTTGTTGAGATCAATGGTTTATTTAATCGACCGCACTACACCACACTGCACCACACATTCGTACCGGTTGACCACACGTCTCGTTGGCTGACACACGATGAGAGAATGCACTGAGTAACTACACTATGTGGCTATCACGTAGCCACATACGCGCCGACATACGTCCGTTCGGGGCGACGTGGGAAGAGTAACTGGGGGAAATAGGCGCGCAACAGTCGACGAGAGGGACCTCGACGGCCCTCAAGGGTACCCTCTCTTGGAGACGAGCCGAAAACCAAACAGCAATTTTGGTTGAAAATTTATATTTGTCATTTGATACAATAACTATTTTGTTAAACATTTGTTTCGTTTTTGGTTCAACATTAATTATTTCAACTAAAAATTTAACTACACCATTTTTAGTTGAAGAATTATTTTCATTATTTAAAACTTAATTATTTGATTGAAAATGTATCATTTTCACTTTAAAATTCAAGTACTCGGTTGAAAATATTCGTCTCTTAATATGTTTCAATATTCGACTATTTTGTTGAAACTTGTTTTTTTTTGTTTAGTTGAAAATTAATTTTTTTAACTTAAAATTTAATTCTTCCATTTTTTGTCGGAAATTGATCTTTTTTAGTTGAAAATTCAACTATTTGGTTAAAAATTAATTTTCTTGGTCAAAGATTCATAACTATTTTTGAAAATTCATCGCTTTCGTTACAAATTTAACTATTTTGATAAGAATTCGTTTCTTTGTTTGCTAGAACAATCATTCCTTTAATTGTGGAATCAACTATTCTATTTTCGAGAAAAAAATTACATTTCTCAGTTGAAATTTTAACTATTTAGTTGAAAATTCAACTATAGTTATTTGAAATTTGAACCCTTTAATAAGATGATCATTTTTTTATTAAAAATGTAACTACTTCAATGAATATTTATTTTTTAAACTCAAAATTCAAGTATTTGAATTTTGATTGATTTATCTTTTTTAGTTGAAAATTTATTTTCTTGGTTGAAGATTCATCATTCTATATAAAAATTCATCTCTTGATATACTTCAAAATGTAACTATCCATTTGGAAATTATTTTTTTGTTGAGAATTAATTATTTTAACTTAAAATTGACCTATTTCATTTTTGGTTAAAGATTGATCTTTTTCAGTTAAAAATTCAATATATGGTTGAAAATTCATTTTGTTTGGTTGAAGATTCATCATTTTAATTGAGAATTAATCTATTGAGTTGAAAATTCTTTTTTTGTTTTGTTTAAAGATTAATTTCTTCGACTATAAAATTTAAGTATTCATTATTTTCTGTTGAAGTTTTATCTTTATTAATTGACAATTTAAATATTTGGTTGAAAGTTGAACTATTTTATTAAAAAATCAGTTTTGCGGTTGGGGATTCATCATTCTATTTGAAAATGTTTCTCGTTGGTTGAGTATTCATAATTTTAGTTGAAAGTTTATTTTCTAAGTTGAAAATTAAACTATTTTGTTGGAAATTCGTGTTTTTTATTTGAAATTTATTCTTTTGTACAGAAAATTGAACCATTGCATTTTTGTTCAAAAATTTATCATTTTTGTTTCCAAATTTCAACCAATCCAACTTTTTGGTTGAAAATTAATATTTTCTAGTATAAATTCAACTATTTCTCAAAATTTCATGTATTTTTTGAAAATTCAACGTTTCCTAAAACACGTTTATTTCAAAATCCCTATATATTTCTAGTCCAATACAGGAAAATTGGCATTTTTTCACATTCAAAATTTGAAATTGTTTAAAACATTCGTTGTTTCAGGAATATAATTTAGGTCATGACTGACCTACGATTTTCAATAAAACTTATAACAACTGCAACTCAACAGCTATAAATATAAAAAAAAAAATTGAGTAGCAGTTCGAACTCGAACGTTCATTGCCTCACTACCCGATTCGGGTAGTGTTTCTAGGTGGATAAATACTACCAGTGTGGGTCCACCACAACCGCGACGGGCCAACACCACGCAGTATTCCCGAACGGTCACCCATCCAAGTACTAACCGTGCCCAACGCTGCTTAAATAACAGCTATAAATAAAAATTAAAAATTAATTTTTCAACCAAAAGAAGGATCATTTGTTCTGAAATTATCAGAATATAAAACGAAAAGAAATTTGAGAAAATAGTGGAAAAAACCGTTCCAGGATCTTCAGTTTAGCTAGGAGCCACAAATTTTGAAGATCCACTTCATTCAAATAAATTCTCGCTTTACTACCTGAAGGACACATTTTTTACAAGAAAATGCAATTTTTCTACAAATGTAATTTTTTGTTAAAACATGCACTTATTTGTACAAAAATGTACAAAATATAATGAAAAATACAACTAGTTGATTTTTTCTTGTATTTTCTTACAGAAAGCAAAAAATTAAATATAAAGTATAAGTTTCTACGATTGAAAAATTTGTATAGCTTTTTATTATTATGTTTGGCGTCATAAAAACACTTTCAGTTTTACGTAAATCATTCTAGAAATACAAAATATCACGGAATTTTACAATATTTTGAATACCCCTCAACAATCTACTCACAAAAATTAACAAATTTCACAGCATTCCAAAGAATTTTAAATACTTATTATATATACTTTCAAAAACTTGGAAGTTTTTCTTTTTAAGATTTTAGAGCCTTGATAATATTCCGACCGAATTTACAATTTATATTAATTGAATAATTTAACGAACTTACCTGTAAATGAAGTTCGATTCTAATTGTATGAGCGCCACCGAAGAATAGATTAACTCGTAGTTCCCCCACTTTGTGCTTGTGCTGTCACAATTTCAAAGAATAATCCGAAAAAAACACGGCTGCTCCCTACCAACGCCCTGCTACTCATTATTTTAAAGACTAGCCATAATCTTTACGAAGAGGGCATAACTAAAAATGAAAAAATTAGCTAAAAGGCCAGTATATATATATATATATATATATATATCGGGTGGGACTGATCTATTCTTCGGTGGCGCTCATACAATCAGAATCGAACTTCACTTACAGGTAAGTTCGTTCAACTATTCAATTGTATTTCGCACCACCTCCGAATAGATCAACTCGTAGATGCTGAAAGCATTTAATACGTAGATTACGGCAACCGCTCTGATGAGAGAAATTTATTACAAATTTTCTTACAAATTTTCTTACATTCCGAGATTTTATGCGAAGCATTTCTTGAGATTATATTAATTAAACACAAAGTGAAATGTACTGTATATTAATCTTCTAAGATAGACCAAGCAAATTGCTGGTTATCCTTTACAATCTCTCTGTCGTAAAATCTGGCGAACGTTTGAGACCTATCTGTCCAACCTGCCGTCTTTCTAATTAAGTCTAAATCAGGGACGGCCAACGAGAGGTTCTGACGCTTCTCCTTTCCTCGCTTTTCTTCCCCTTCTCCGAGCGCCTTACCGAGAGTTCTCCTCTTCTCGTTTCGTTATACTCGCGCCTTGAGCACGCAATGTTAACGCAACTGTTCGCTTTCGGCGTCTTTCGGGGCCGTCCGGCTTCGTCCGCCCAGCAGCCGAGGAGACTCGACCCCTCTGCACACCGTGCTCGCCACATGGTCCCAACGAAAGTGGTAAGAGAGGGGATCACGAACTGACAGATTTTGACTCTTTTGCTCTCGCGTTGGACATCCCTGGTCTAAATCAACGCTACGCCCTTTAGCGGTCGATGTGGATGCATGTCGCGTACTATGAGCTGAAAACATATCTGTATTGATACCGCTCACAGTTAAGACTTCCTTAACCCAATGACTTAAAGTTTGCGAAGAAACAGCCTCATGAAGCTTTTGGAATGAAATGAATAATTCCTGTAAAACGGTAGGACTAGTAAAGGCTGTGTTCTATTTTTATTTGATGTCTTAATGCGGTCGGGAATCTCAATCTCAATTGCCGTTCCTGTATCTCTAATGTTAACAACCTTTATTAATGAGAATTTTTGCATTCTGTGACCAGTTGTGAGAGCAAGTAAGGTAATTAATTTCGTCGATAATTCTTTTAACCCCAGCTCCTCATTTGGAGGTTTTTCTAAAAAATAGTCTAATACTATCTTTGGCTCCCAGGTTCTGTCATAACGTGGTCTAGAAGGTCGCAAACTGGACACGCGTTTAAAAAAACGTTTAACCCTAGGGTCCTTAGCAATTTCTGAGTCTACTATTAATGAGATTGCTGACCTTGTGGCGTTTATTGAGCTATGTGACAACCCCTTATCAATTCGTTGGTCAGAAGAGCCAGTAGGTCTGCTATCGGAGGATTAAACAATTCAATGGATCTCTCGGCAGAGAATCTCCACCATTTTTTGAGTGCTACGTCGTACTGTTTTATTGAAGAAGAACTTAGAGAACCGGTCATGACCTCCAACGATTTATCTGGGGCTTTTCGTTTCGGGAACGCCTCCCGGAAAACCACCCTGCCACCAGGGTAGGGTTTTTCTAAAGCGGATGAGGATTCCGATCAGATGAAATCAAAAGATTTATATCCGGATTAAATGTAATTGGTTCACGAATCATCAGTGAATGAAATAACGGGTACCAGGACTGGGTTGGCCAGTCTGGTACTATCATGATTCCCTCCGCCTGATCTCTTTTAATTTTTGTAAGAGTTCTTAAGATTATACTGAACGGCGGAAAAGCATAAAAGAAAACCGAACTTCAATCGAAGGTAAAAGCATCTATCGCCTCAGACCCAGGATCTCTTTTCCAGAAGATATAACGTATATATTTCGAGTTCGCTCTACTTGCAAACAAGTCGATTTCTGGTTTTCTGAAAGTTTTGGCAATCTTTTTAAATGCGGGAATAGATAGTTCGAATTCCGTTTCGGGTTCTAATTTTCGAGATTCGGCATCTGCTTCGAAATCATCTTTTGAGCTAATATAGGAAGCAAAAATCCAAATATTGTACTCCTCGCACCATTTCCAAATCTCTTTTGAGATCTTATTTAAGTCCTCGTACTGAACACCGCCCATTCTGTCGTATTATCTATTCTCATTAAAATTTCCCCATTATAAAAGTCTTTCGCTAAACATCCAAGACCAAAGAAGGCAGCTTTGAGTTCTAAGAAGTTAATGTGAAGGTCACGTTCGGACACTGACCAGAAACCACTAGCTTTTTGATTGTTACATACAGCTCCCCACCCTGACTTAGAAGCGTCGGAAAAATCTCTGAGCGAAAGACAAGACCTTTATTGGAGTGATTACCGGATAAGATAGTTGATTGCCACCATTTCAAGTCCAAAGGATTAAATCTAATAGTCATGAGAGCATCATAATTTCCACCATTTTGTCTTAATGCTAGAAATCTTTGCCTTTCTAAATCCTTTGTGTAGACCCAGCTGTATTTAATAGCTGGAAAACAAGCTACTATAGATCCTACGAACTGTGTGAAGACTTTTTTTCTACATTGTACAGGTTTACTAAAGATCTGCAGCTATTTCTGAATATGAGGTCGCTTCTCACTGGGGAGCTCTAATGTCATCGATTTAGAATTATAAATGAACCCTAAGAATTCACATCTTCGTACCGGATTCAGTTGACTCTTTTTCAAATTTATTATGAACCCTAAGCTTTCTAATAACTCTTTAGTTGTCTTTAAATTCACCCGACAGTCCTGATATGTCTCTCCAAAAAGAAGAAAGTCATCTAAATAGAGAACCGAACTATATCCTAATCTTCGTAGATAAGAAACCAGAGGTTTCAATAGTTTCCTAAACACTTGAGGAGCTGTACACAGACCAGACGGAAGACAAGTCAATTCATAGACCTTTCCATTAAATTCAAATCTTAAAATGTTTCTGTTCGATTCATGTATTGATAATAAATAATACGCGTCCTGCAAGTCTAGTCTTGACATAAAACAGTTCGGACTCACAACACTGACAGCTGTTCTGTAGTCTTCGAGCTTAAAATGCTCTGTTTGAATAAATTCATTTAGATCTTTAAGATTTAAAATGAACCTAAGAGACCAGTCAGGTTTCGGCAGAAGAAAGAAACTAGAAATAAATTGATCATTTGACGGACTACATTCATCTACTGCTCCTTTAGCTTGAAGTTGGGAGATAAGTGACATGATAATATATATATATATATCGTTTGTTCCATTTTGATTTATGGACAGGCTTTAATTGGCAAGGAGGAGAAGAGAAGGGTATCCTATAACCCTTTATCCATGATGAAATTCGCGGGTCTGATGTTAGAGCCTCCCATTTATAGAAAAATAAACGTAATCTTCCAGCAATTATACTTACAGGAACCTCTAATGTCTCCTCGTGCTCTTGTACGGCATCTTGTTGTGGTCCTGTTTGCGCTGATTCTGAGATCTCAGAGGGCCCATCAAGGATTTCTTCTGCCCGCCATGTGTCGAAAAATGTGGCTTAGTGTGTCGACGAGACGGGCCCCTCCCGTTTTTTGGTGTCCCTGACGTCTGAGATTTTGCAAATCTTAACACCTTGTCCTAACTCTCGAGCAGCTTAGCCGACTTCAAACTCTCCGGAAGATCCTTTCCGTATAGAAACTGGTCCATCCTTGTAGCTTTTAGGGACACCCTCCAAGGAGGATCCATATTAGCGATGATAAAATTTTTTCTTACTTGTGACTCGCCGTATTGCAGATCAGTGAACAAGCTGCACGCGTCACTTAGGGTCTCAATTAGAGGATCCACAGTTTCCCCTTCTTGGTCGGCATCCCTTTGGACGAGCGTCATAATTGATCTGCCTACAGCAGAAATGCTAGCTGTCAAACTCCTTTGTTTTGAAAGGATCTTTTCGTCCCTTGACAGGGTGTTTTCAGCTTTTTGTAAATCTAGTTCAACTTCGTGGTTAAGATTGGGTGGGTGGATGTCCAAACAATTAACCGGTGGCGGATATTTTACGACGAGTTTTGCTTTCTCTTCTGATGAGGAACAAATTTTAATAATGTCCACCCAGCGGATGGCAATGTCCTCCAGGACTGCCGGTGCAAGGACCCTGTCTTCCAGGCAACGTTTCCCATGAGAATTAAGAACGCCTTCTTCAATTTTCTTACTTAGCGAATCAGCAGTTCCAGGGGCCACCTGTTGTACCTCGAGAACACTCGAGATAGTTGCCGTCGGTGCCAAATTCAAAAGCGGTGCCCTTGGATCTCTGTCTAGAGATGGTGCACGATCTAGTTCTGGATCCGAAATTCCAGGAGAGTATGCGCCATTTCTCGAACTGGAGCGTGACCTTCGCCTTCTTCGACGGTTACCTCGATCTGTTTTAAAAAACAAGTTCGCTTTTGTAACCTAAACAAATTTTTGCTATACAGGGGCAAGCCTGTTAGTGCGTCTCCTTGGTAACAAACAATCCCATGTACAGGTTAAGAGCCTGTTTGATGGAAAGACGAATCACTCAAGGAAAAATATTTTTCCACAATGGTTAAGAGCCATTGGATAGGAAACGGATCAGACCCAGATCGTTTCTGAGAGATCAGTCCTCACCGGTCATTGGGTTTTAAATTGCGGCTAATACCTGATACACTCGAATCTGCCGAGGAAGATGACGAAAAAGAACTCCTACGATGGTGGCGCGTATTCCTGTGTTTCGTTTTCAATTTCTTGATCACTTTTAACAATTCGAGTGAATAATCTTCGTCATGAGACGAATCACTACTATATCTTCGCGAACGTTTATGTTTACCCATCTTGGAACGATCTACACACTTCTTGCACAAAGAAGAGAATGATTAGCCGGCCGTTGGTAGGGAGCAGTCGTGTTTTTTCGGATTATTCTTTGAAATTGTGACAGCACAAGCACAAAGTGGGGGAACTTCCAGTCGTAAAAACGAAACAAACGCGAATCAAGATTGAAAATTCACAGAAACCAGAAGTGCGAATAGATTTTTAGAATAAGATAAACGAACGCGTAGACGAAGCAAGTTGGGAGGCGCTCAGAAGCAACAAAGATACAGAGGGCGCGTGGATTTTACTACGAGATATCACATTGTTAAAAGTGCGATCGAAGTGTCTGGTACGACAGTGGTAGGCAGAAAGTCTGGCGATGCGTGGTGGAATGACGAAATACGCAATTTAAACGAGTAGTCAAGGAAAGTAAAGATGAAATCAGAACAAAAGGAGAGAAGAAATTCCAAAACGACTTTCAAGGAACCAAGAAACTATTATTTAATAAAATAAAGGAAAGTAAATGTACACAGTTTGCCAGCATGAGAAACAGCAAATTAGAAATGCTATATGATACAGGCGGGATAGTAGACGCTTTGAAAGACTTTTCTAGAGAATTATTTGGAGGTCAAGATATAGGGCAACAGAACTTCCACATAGAACATAATGCATTAGAAAACCGAGCTGAAAAAGTCGGTGTCACTGAGGTCAGAGATAGAATTAAGAACTTAAAAAACGGTAAGGCTACTGGTGTAGACAGTATTAGCGCCGAAATGCTTAAATACGGTGGCAAGTACATACCTCACAGGTGGTGAGAATTGATAAATTTATGAACCGAGATGGGAGAAGTCCCACACGATTGGATAAAAGCGATTATCGTACCAATATACAAAAGAAAGGAAGTTAAAAGCCACTGCAGTAATTACAGAGGTAACAGCTTACCAACTACCGTGAATGAAATATACTCAAAAATACTTATCCGTAGGGTAATGAAAATTACAGAAGAAAAGATATGGGAAGTCCAAAGTGGATTTATGCCGGGAAGTTCATGTACAGATAAGATATTTAGCTTAAGACAGATCACAGAAAAAAGCTCAAGAGTAGAAAAGAAAGCTCTCTGTGCATTTGTTGAAATAGAAAAAGCATTCGACACGGTAAATAGAAGTAAACTTTGGGAAGTCCTTAAAGAGTACTGAGTCAATAGGTGGCACCCACAAGGAATGAAAACAATATATACAGGTAATAAAGCGAGTGTAAGAGTAAATGAGAAATTGAATGACTGGTTCGATATTATGCAAGGCGTGAAACAAGGATGCGTTATGTCCTCATGATTATTTATCTTATTTATGGATGATAAGTGTCTAAGAATGGCCCCCTTCGACGAAGAAGGTATAGATCTCGAAACCGTTACGGTACGTGGCTTAACTTTCGCACATGACAAGATTGCTATGGCGGAATCAATCGAGGACCTGAAAGGATTTTCCATAAACTTAATACAAGCATGAAGAACACGGACCTCAAAATTAACGTAAATAAAACAAAAATCATGGTGTTTGAGGGAAAAAGTGAGAAAACAAGGTGCAAGATTGTCCTGAATGATGAGAGATTCGAACAAGTTGACAAGTACGTATATCTGGGTAGCCTATTCACTAACGACGGAAAAATAGATGGGGAGTTAGATAGGTGCATGAATAAGGATAAGCAAGTTATCGGTAGCGCAGGGTCTATTCTCAGAAATAAAAGCATATCAAAAAAAGCTAAAATGGCCATACATAATTCTATATTCGTGCCGTCTGTACTATACCGTAGCGATACATGGGCCTGTCAAGAAAAGAACAGGAGTAAAATTAACGCGATTGGCATGAAACTTCTGCGCACAATATGCGTGAAAACACTGATGGACAAAGTTCGAAACGAGATAATTCTCAAAGAATGTGGTACAGGATAGACACTAGCTGACGGAGGGAAAGCAGTAAGTTAAGCTGGTTCGGACATCTTGAAAGAATGAAAGATGAACGACTGACGTTTGTCCGTTCTTGAAAAAATAACTAATGCTTCCTTTATGAGAAAACAAATACATTTGCTAACGGAAAGCAGAATGCTCTTGAAATGAGCACCATATAATTATAAATACAAACCAAGTGGAAATACTCGAGATGAAATACACAGCTATTTTTAATTATTTTGGATTCATTATTGTAATTTGAGAAAACGGAAAAACGCAGAATAAGCATAAAATGACTGCTTAGGCAACGGCTACGTTACTTTCGAGAGGAGTACAGATTGACATCGGGTGGGGTACCTCGTTCCCAACCCGGCCTAAAAACACGAAGCCTAGTATGGGTTGAAAACTCAAACCAGCCCGAATGTTTATTCCGAAAATTATAAACATTTCTGAGAATTCAAGAAAATTACAAACAATTTTATTTTCTACTCATTATATGCATTGTAATTCGACAAAAACAAAACGTGTTCATACTGTGCCGCTTGAAATCTATTCATTAAAACTTCTGATATTTGTTAAATATATTCAGTGAATGGATTTCAAATCCTTCTAAAAATCTCTTCTGTCTACGAACGTTTTTTTAAATAATCGGTACAGAGCTATTTTTTCAATGAAAAAATGTAAAATCATGGGAATTGAAATTAAATTTTAAAGATTTCTTTATTTTTCAAATATATTTTTTATAATCAAAACTTAGTGCATGTAAAATTAAAATAGTTTACAAACAAATTTGTATTTGGTTTATTATGAAAAAAAATCGATGAACGATATCACATGAATTCATCATATTAATTTGTGTAATAATGAAGCCTCGGAAGAGGTAAAATTGAAGGAATAAAGATCTATTTTTTCGAACCTTCGCTTGAACTATGAGCGTATTTGGATATAATTGTTCAGAAACCGCTTTTTGTTCTGTAACAGGTATACAAGGACATATACCAGAAAATCTCTATGAAACTTCATTGATGAATAAATAAATAATTGAACATATGC
>CAKNXH010001206.1:43372-85582 GCA_932178445.1 Andricus quercusramuli
AACTTAATACAAGCATGAAGAACACGGACCTCAAAATTAACGTAAATAAAACAAAAATCATGGTGTTTGAGGGAAAAAGTGAGAAAACAAGGTGCAAGATTGTCCTGAATGATGAGAGATTCGAACAAGTTGCCAAGTACGTATATCTGGGTAGCCTATTCACTAACGACGGAAACATTTTTATAAATATTTTACCGCGGTTCTACTGGGGGCCATTGACATTTTTTCCAGATGGCAGTTGCTCTTAGTGGTACCCTGCGGTGGTTGTTTAACTTTTTTTTTTTAATTATATATATATATATATATATATATATATATTGTAACCCGCGAGTTACAACGGTCGCCTAAAAATAGGCAGAAGAGGCTGCTCCTGCGTGATGCAAGTATAAAATTGCATCACACAGGAGAAGTCTCAAAGCGCAGACTCGAGAACTCCCACCCGCTCGGAGTTACGCAACTGAGAGAGGGTGAAAGGGGAGCAACCAGAATAAAAAGAGCTCCTCGAGGAAAAATTCTCATTCTGAAATCTTGTGCCCAAATAGCCGAGATCCCAGGGTGAACACCTAGTGGGAAGGTCTGAGGATTATATCCTCTCCTACCTTGCCACTTAACTTCACCCAACTTCCAAAAGCGAAGCACTCTGAAAAAGAGTTAAAGGGGATTATATCGCCTTAAACTGTTTACGCAGAGTATTCAATTTTGGTGACTGCGATCTTGACGCTTTCGGTCAAAATCTAAGAGCATTCTCGCGCGCGTTTTAGACTCGTGACTCAAGTCACTTTGAGTACATAGTGTTCAAATAAAATATTTGCTGAAAACTATTTTATTTTCGACTATCGAGCAAAGCGGAGGTTATACCGAAGCCATAGGTCCACATAGTCCAATAAAATAGTTTAACGACTAAAAATTGACCTTACAACGATCTAAAGATTCAAAAGAGGAGTTACACTGCTCTTTAACGGATCGAGCAAATCTTGGAAGGCAAATTTTAGAACCTAGGTAAATATTTTGTACCGAAGGCTGCTTTCGAAATCCGAGGAGCATAAATTCCTCAGGATTATAAAGGCATTGTAACGAACTGAGCTCGCTCGCCCTCTCTCAAAAAGTTCTCTCTCTCTCTCTCTGAAAAGTCGTTAACCTGAGGCTCGAACGCACTCAAACCCAGGTAACAAGGTCCGAGCGTGCCTTGGCAGCTCTAGCTAGGATTAGGCCAATACACCTGAGTGACAGGTCGTAATTTGATTACTTATTCAATTATCACTTTCTTTGTATTATAACTCTAATTTTACCATGTTTGGCATTCATACACTTAATTAGTAGAAAAATCCTTCTCACAGGTATCTCTCTTGCATAAGTCGGTCTTCCTAAGAAAAGCAAAGATCTTAAGCGATTCCTCTCTTACAGAATCAGATTCTTAGGAAGAGTTTGAACAGTCTTGTGCAAGAAAGATCTAACTTTAATTTCATTTCTTTTAGACTATTCGTTAGATATTTAGCAAATTCCTATTTTTATTTACAAAGGCGTAAGAGAGAGAGAAGCCGCGTGCATAGACTTCCTGCCCGCGTGCAATATCATTTATAGACGATATTATTATAGTAAGTCAGTATTCTTTTCATTTATAGAGCATCACGTTGTATTTTATTGGAAAATATTACCGATTTTATGTACATTTTAGTTCAGTATAGGACATGGCATCTGCCACTACATAGGGACCTTTTTGTAATATATAGTTTAGCGCAGGCTTAAGACAATAAAAAGAACCAATTGATTGAAAATCGGAATCTTATTCTTTCTCCGTGGACGTCCCTTTTTATTTTTATTGTATGTCATAATTAATATAAGCTCTCTATTAATTAAGACAATAGGTTAACTTAGCCTCGAAAATCCGGCAGTTGCAATATATATACCTGCATGCTGTATGAATACATTTCAATTCACCTCCAAAAAATGCAGTGCTTCGATACATTTGTATGGAAGTACTATCTCCATACAAATGAAAATTTAATCCGAAATTTAATCACACGATTTCGTCGGAAAACGTCGAATCTTGATCGATTTGGCGACACTCAATTTTTACATGAAACCAATACCTTCCATTTGAGATAAGAATCTCTTAATAAAATGAACATAATACAAAGTTTCAAGTGATATCATTATTTGCGAGAGACAATCCTGACACCAATAAAGTCTTTATTTCACATATATATGAGATAAGGGCTACTTATGTATATATTTGAACTCTGATGATGCAGTGGAATATTCCTTAGATACAGTTAATAACCAAATTATTCACTGAAGCATTAATCAGTTTGTTCTCTACTTTGCGAAAATGAGGATGGTCTGTACGTTCGTTTTCACTTTGGCGGTCATCGTTCATTATATTGGTAAATATAATAATCTAATATTTTTGTAATTCTTATTATATTTCATATAAAACATGCATGAATACAACTATTTATCAGGCCTGTGAAGCGAACCTAAAGTTCCCCTTTCCAGCTTATGGTCATATGATAGCCATTTGTACATTTATACACTGTAAAAACTAGAGATTTATTTTTTGACGGTATTATAAGGGTTAGCGAGTGTAAATACCTCGGGTCTATTATAACTAGAGAAACTAAGATTAAAACGGAAACAAACGCGCGGCTGCTTGCGGGCAATGGGTGCTATTATGCAGCAAACACACTACTAAAATCGCGATTGCTATCTAGAAACGTCAAAGTAAGAATCTACAAAACAATAATAATGCCTGTCGTGATGTACGGTTGCGAAACGTGGGCGCTGACGGAAGGGGAGGAGAATAGGTTTAGAGTTTTTGAGAATAAAGTACTGACAAAAATCTATGGTCCAAAAAGGGACGAAGAGACCGGCGAATGGAGAAAACTGCATAATGATGAGCTGCATGCTCTCTACGGGTCAGCAAATATTAATAGAGTAATGAAAGCGCGTAAACTAAGATGGGCGGGGCATGTAGCAAGAATGGGAAATGAAAGACCAGTGGCGCAAGTTTTAAGAGGGAGACCGATTGGTAAGAGACGCTTAGGCAGACCGCGAAACAGATGGGAGAAAAATGTAAGGGATGATTTAAAAGAACTTGGACATGATTACTGAAACTGGATGGAGGATGCACAGGATAGAGATGTGTGGCGGTCTCGGGTAGATAAGGCAATGAGCTTTCGAGTTCGAACTGCTAATCTTTAATAATTATTTTTATTGGCGTCCTATTTTTGAAAAGGATTACTTCATGCTGTTATTTTCAGTGCAAAAAGAAACAATTCTGGGTTCCTACCAGTGGTCTCATTTAAGTACCACTTGAGACTAATCTTTCTCAATGTTATTGTGTTTACAGTCTATGATGTCAAACATTATGACATCATAGATATACATGGCCATTAAGTACCTACGAACTTGAAAAGCGGCCCTTGAAGTCGGTTCCTACGACTCGCACTGGAAAGGTACACTCATCAATAATGTTTCGCCTTTTTTCATCCTTGTTGCATAATATACTATTAGGCTTACCACAAAGAAAATACTTTTTAATATAATAATGTATTTTCAAGCTGATAGTAGAACCTAAACAAATGAATTTTTTAATTTTTCACCAAACAGTTGGACTTATGAACAAAGAGTTGAACTCTTAATTCAGACAGAGGAATTTCCAACAAAGTAGCGAATTTTTTCGTGAAATAGTTGAATTTGCAAGCAAATAGTTGAATTTTAAACCATACGAAAACATTTTCTACCAAACAGTCGAATTCTTAAACATTCCAAAAAATATAGAACAAGAAAGAAAAAATGATCAATTTCCTTAAAAATGGATTTATGAATGGCAATAAAGTTATTCACGATGATTTTAATATAGAAGGGGATTATTGTAGGTGTATATATGTATTATTATATTATATATTATTATAGAATACAGAAAAGCAAGTGGCCTAAAACGTATGATGCTTATGCGAATCCATATGTTTTGACCAATCGGCACCAAATTATGCACGCATATTTTTTGGGCTCTCAAACAGGTCGTAAAAGTATTGGGGGCAGGGCGCAAATGGGAAGGAGGCAATACAAATGAAAATTTAATCAGAAATATAATCAGATAATTGCTCCAAAAGTATTCGTGTTGACAGACAACGACGACAGACAGAAACCAAAGTAAAAACTAATACTCCTCAATCGGTGAGTCGAAAAACATCGAATCTTGATGAATTTGGCGACAATCAATATTCACATAAAACCAATTCCTTCCATTTGAGATGAGAATATCTTACTTAAAATGATCATAATTAAAAATATCGAATGATTTCATTATTTGCGGAAGACAATCTTGACACTGATAAAGTCGTTCTTTCACATATATGTGAGATAACGATGATTTTATATATATATATATATATATATATATATATATATATTTGTACCCTGATGATGCAATGGAATATTCCTTAGATGCAGTTAATAACCAGATTATTCACTGAAGCATTAATCGGTTTGTTCTCTACTTCGATAAAATGCGGATGGTCTGTACTTTTGTTTTCACTTTGGCGGTCATCGTAAATTGTATTGGTAAATATAATAATATAATATGTCTGTAATTCGTATTATATTTCATATAATACATGCGCCGCATGAAAACTTCTGAGAAACTCCTACATGCTTATACGGTAGTCTCAGATGAGGTAGATATGCATTTCAATACATGCATTTTTGATATATTTATATGCAGAAAATAAAAGTAAATAAAGATAAATAACTAAAATAAAGTATAAACGTTATTTCCAAATGAGATTTTGTTTTGAAATGTCAGCTCCTCGACATAAAAGTTTTCAACCCAAAATGAGACTAAAACTAACTGAAGGAGAATTCCAAATAGTTCGATGAAGTTTATAAGAATTCCCGAATAATTTTAGCGAACTCAGAATAAATCCCAGAAGTGAAACAATGAGTTGAGTTACATTCAAGCACAGTGAGCTTTGATCATTTTGAACCTGAAAGTTTTGACGCTCATTCTTTATAGAATTTTGATGCAGGCGCAATTCGGTTCCTAATTTGGCTCATTTGAAATGATTGTTGGTTCAGTGCGTTCATTGATTGTTCATTGTTGGTTTATTTTATGGAGGCTTTCGTATAGCAGGAAATAGTTTGTCTTTAAGATTATTAAAGCGTTTACGCACTCGTCTTCTACAAAAATTATATGTTTATTCAACAGAAAAAGTGTACGCTGGGGTGTTTTTATAATTGAAAATTATTTTCCATAATTTTTGTTGAGGCATCAGAAAGATGCTTTCTGCAAACAAACGTTGAATTCAGCTAGAGGTATTAGATATAAATGTGCTGAACAAAGAAAATGAATCTTCCATTCCTTGTTGCAGCATGCAGTTCTCAGCCCGACGAGAAACCTAAAAGCGAACGCAATCCTGGCCGTTCTTCTTCTTCTGCTTTTCGACAGCAACATTTGCCTAACCGGATTTCTCCAGAGAAGGCTCCTTTTCGTGGTAGGTCCAGAACGCCTGCTAGCAGGAATCCTAATGGCGGACGTACTCCTGGTTCTTCTTCCTCCAGGCAACATTCAACTGACCGAGCATCTCCTCAGGAGCCTCCACTTCATGCCAGATCCATTTCTCGCCTGGGGAGGCTTCCTTCAGATCGAGTATTTGGATGTACAATAGAAGAACTTGGATATGTTCGGCTGATTCCTCGCACAAATCGAGACCAGCAATTTGAATTTCGAAGATACGTTATTCCTGCCGGTATGCCAATTAGATTTCGCGTAGAACAATGTAGATATATGCCTGTGCCAACCAAAGAATATATTGTATTATCAACATCCAATGATGACATTTTTGCAATATTGGATGATAGTGGGATTCTTCGAGGAATTTATAGGACAGATGGAAAATATTCGCGAGTGAAAATAAATATGACAAGCGGCGCAGTCGATAATTTTACTCCAGATGAAAAAAGGGATTGTCCAGTAGGCAAAAGTCCAGCAATCTCCTCAGGAAGTTTCATTGAAGTTTCTTCAAATTACGATTCACTGCAGGGTGAACGCAATCCCAATGACGGACATGATCCTGGTTCATCTTCCTCCAGGCAACATTCCAGTGACCCGGCATCTCCTCAGGAGCCTCCACTTCATGCCAGATCCATTTCTAGTCTGGGGAGACTTCCTTCATATCGAGTACACGGATGTACAACAGAAGAACTTGGATATGTTCGGCTTATTCCTCACACAAATCCAAACCAGCAATTTGAATTTCGAAGATACGTTATTCCTGCCGGTATGCCAATTAGATTTCTAGTCAAACCAGCAAAATTTGTGCCCATGCCAACCCAAGAATATATTGTACTATCAACATCCAATGATGACATTTTTGCAATATTGGATGATAGTGGGATTCTTCGTGGAATGTATAGGACAGATAGTTATCATTCGCGAATAAAAATAAATATGATAAGCGGCGCGGTTATTAATTTGACTCTAGATGAAAAAAGGGATTGTCCAGTAGGCAAAGGTCAAGCATTATTCTCAAGGAGTTTTATTAAAACTCATGCAAATTACGATACACTACAGTGTGAACGGAATCCCAATGTCGAACATAATCCTAGTTCTTCTTCTTCTGCCAGAGAGTCAACTTCTTCTCTGGGCAGGCCTTATCCTCAAGAAATACTTGGACATGCACTTGCAAAACTTGGATATATTCGGCTTATTCCCCAGGAGAATCCGAACCGGCAATTCGAATTCCGAAGATATGTTATTCCTGCCGGCTTACCAATCAAATTGCGAGCAGGAAGGGGTAAATTTGTACCTGTCCCAACCCGAGAATATATTGTTTTATCAACATCCAAAGGTGTCGTTTTTGCAATACTGGAGTATACTGGAATTCTTCTTGGAATACATAAGGCAAATGGATATAGTTCGAGAATAAAAATTAACATGATAAGCAGCGCAGTTGACGATATGACTGTGAGTGAAATGAAGGAATGTCCTGTAGGCAGACAATACCCAATCTTTCCACGCTGGTTTAATGAAGCTGCTTCCAATGAAGATAGTCTACAGTATTTGTATCATTAATTCAATAGACAAAAAAATAAACTAAGAGATAATATCCTTTGTAATCCGTAGTAGGATCAAAATTAAATAAAAAGATTTAAATGCAAATGTATTGTGGTTATCAAGGCTTCTTTTTTCTTATCTTTTGCTAATTTCCACGAGGCCATTCAAATTTGCTTTCCGAATAGTCAATATTCAGAGAGTTACAAAATTTTGAATGTTCATACGCAAGTTTCTTGAAAACACCATGTTGCACAAACTGGTAACAGAATTTTTATCATTTTTCAAGCTACAGTGTATAATTTATAGGGATATTTATTTCATAGTGCAGTTGCGTAACCTCATTATCCACACGCAATGACAGGCACAGTGGGGCGAGATGAAATAACATAGTTAACGATAAATTTGCAGGAGGCAATTCTCAATTTATTTTAGAATCTGTTTTAAAAAGAAAATTCTGTTTTTGTATTTACAACTGATATGTGGAAGCGATTTTTCAGTTGTTATCATTAAAAATTTTACATCAATGCAAATAATTAACAAATGTTGATTCTTTCCTTTTTCCTCTATCATTTGGTAAATAGCTTTCCGAAATTTATTATCTTCTGGATTCAATCAGCGTAACTTCCTAAATCTTCAATAAAGGTTATTAATATTGGAAGTTCATCGATTTGTGTCGGACCATGGACTCTTTTATATTCTTGCGTCAACTTTGAATTATGCTAATAAAAAAATTTTTGGCTACAAAAATCCGATTTTTCAAATATTATTAAGTGCTAAAAAAATTCAATAAATATTTTTAGAAATCTTGCGGTCAGTTTCGAAATATTAGTGAGGAAAAGAAGCCCTCTATATTCCATACATTTGTCTGCACCGTTTTCTAGTTATCGTGTTCACAAAAAAAGCGTGACGTCCGCACACATACACACAGCCATCCACACATCCACACATCCACACGCAAACACACACATCCACACGCACACACACACTCATCCTGACAATTGCTTAGAGTATTGAATTAGACATTTTTAAATTGAGGAAGGTTTAATTAAGTGAATTAAAAAATTTTGAAAAATGTTACCATTACAAAGCTTCCTCTATGGGGGAGCAAACTTCTTTCTACAAACTTTTTGCAAGTTCCCCTACATTGCGACCGAAAAATGACACAAAAAATCAAAAGCAGCAAATAAAATTAACGAATGTCTTATGCTAAGAGTTTAGAGTGTTTTACTTTCATTTTTTGTTGTAAATTTTTTTTTTTTTTTTGAACATTAATTTCTTAATGAATATTAGACTATTCTTTTTTTGGTTAAAAAAGTATATTTTTTAATGAAAAATTGAAATATTTGGTTGAAAATCAAGTTTTTTGATGAAAATCATATTTACTGGTTGGAAATTCAAATGTTTTGTGGAATATCTACCTTTTTGGCTTAAAATGCCAACAAAATAGTCAACATTTTTTTCTTTCTTCAATTTTTATCTTCAGTAGAAACCTGCTTTTTTTTTAAATATCAACTGACTCTTACATTTTTTGTCGAGAATTCATCTTTACCGGTTGATAATTCAACTATTTTGTTGGAAAATCTTCCTTTTTTTTTGGCTAAACATTCATTCTTTTAACTGAAAATTTAACTTTTCCATTTTTGGTTAAAAATTGATCTTTTTCAATAGGTAGATTTATATTTTTTAGTTAAAAAAGCGACTTTTGAGTTCAAAATTGATCTTTTTTGTTGAAAATTAAATTAATTGGTTGAAAATGAATGTATTTTGGTAAAAATTCTTCCTTGTAAATCTATCTTCTTGACTGAAAATTCAACTATTAGGTCAAAAATTCATTTTCTTGGTTGGAGACTCAACGTTTTTTTGAAAATTCATGTCTTAGTTTGGTTGCAAATTTGAATATTTTTTTGGAAATTTGTTTTTTTTTTGTTAAAAATTAATTTTTTTCTGAATAAACATTAAAATATTCCAATTTTGGTTGAAAATTTATATTTGTCATTTGATACAATAACTATTTGGTTAAAAATTTGTTTCTTCTTTGATTCAACATTAATTCTTTCAACTAAAAATTTAACTATTTTATATATATATATATATATATATATAATTTATATATATAATTTAACTATAGTATCGTTTTCACTTTAAAATTCAACTACTCGGTTGAAAATATTCGTCTTTTTGGTTGAAAGTCAATCATTTGGCAGAAAATGTAACTTTTCGGTTAAAATTTATTTTCTTGGTTCAAGATTCATCATACTATTTTTAAATCCATCTCTTAATATGTTTCAAAATTTGACTATTATGTTGGAATTTGTTTTTTTTTAGTTGAAAATCAATTTTTTTAACTTAAAATTTAATTCTTCCATTTTTTGTCAAAAATTGATCTTTTTTAGTTGTAAATTGAACTATTTGGTTGAAAACTAATTTTCTTGGTCAAGGATTCATGACTTTATTTGAAAATTCATCGCTTTCGTTGAAAATTTAACTATTTTGATGAGAATTCGTTTCTTTGTTTGCTAGAACAATCATTCCTTTAATTGTGAAGACAACTATTCCATTTTCAAGAAAAAAATTACATTTCTTAGTTGAAATTTCAACTATTTAGTTGAAAATTCAACTATACTTATTTGAAAGTTGAACCCTTTAATAAGAAGGTCATTTTTTATCAAAAATGTAACTACTTCAATGAATATTTATTTTTTAAACTTCAAATTCAACTATTTGAATTTGTATTGAACATTTTTCTTTTTTGGTTGAAAATTTATTTTCTTGATTGAAGATTCATCATTTTATATTAAAATTCATCTCATAATATAGTTTAAAATGTAACTATCTGTTTGGAAGTTATTTTTTCAGTTGAGAATTAATTATTTTTAATCAAAATTCACCTATTTCATTTTTGGTTAAAGATTGATCTTTTTCATTTAAAAATTCAACTAATTGGTTAACAATTCCTTTTTTTTTTTGGTTGAAGATTCACCATTTTATTTGAGAATTCATCTATTTAGTTGAAAATTCTTTTTTTTTTTGTTGAAAGATTAATTTCTTCAACTATAAAATTTAAGTATTCATTATTTTCTGTTGAAATTTTATCTTCATTTATTGACAATTTAAATATTTGGTTGAAAGTTGAACTAATTTATTAAAAATTCAGTTTTGCGGTTGAGAATTCATCATTCTAGTTAAAAATGTCTCTCATTGGTTGAATATTCATAATTTTAGTTGAAAGTTCATTTTCTAAGTTGAAAATTCAATTTTTTTGTTGGAAAGTTGTGTTTTTTATTTGAAATTTAATCTTTTGTACAGAAAATTCAACCATTCCAGTTTTGTTCGAAAATTTATCATTTTTGTTTGAAAATTTCAACCAATCCAACTTTTTAATGAAAATTAATATTTTTTAGGATAAATTCGACCATTTCTCCAAAATTCATTTATTTAGTTGAAAATACAACGTTTTTTAAAACATGTTATGTGGGTCCTATAGGAAGTTGTAAATATTCTACACTTTAAGAAAGAAAAAAGGAATTTTACAATATTTTGAATACCCCTCAACAATCTACTCATAAAAACCCACAAATTTCACAGCATTCCAAAGAATTTTAAATACTCATTATATATATACTTTCCAAAACTTGGAAGTTTTTCTTTTTAAGATTTAAGAGCCTTGATAATATTCCGAACAAATTTACAATCTATATTAATAATTATTAAAAAAAAAGAAAAATTAAATGAATAAAATAAAAGGTTTTCCAGAAATTTGAGAAATTTTGGACCGTTACAGAGTTTTTAATAGATTTCAAGAAACACTTTCGAAAAAGAAGAAAAAAAGGATTTTTGGTTCTATTTCTAGAGAGAGACCGCGAATTGGCAGGTGGGAACATATGAACTCCTATCAAATACAACGCTGCTGAAGGCATAAATCACCAACCAATTGAGACTCTCGGTTTCCATTCTTTGTCCTCACCACCTCCCCCTCCCCAGTAGCAGAAGTTTTGGTGGGACTGACGTTACAGCTGGACTCTCCATCGCACGAAGAATCACTACTGAACCTGGACATGATTTGGACACGCAAAACAAATTTCGCGCACTAAGGTGGTAGTTGAGTGTACAATCTAAACATGAATAATTCAAACCATAAAATAGCCTCGGAATGAACTGAAGTTTTGATTGACGAAATGCGTAAAGGCCGAGTTTCAGGTGATGAATGGAGACTTGGGATTTGGAATGCTAGAGGAGTGAATGATCTTAAGGTAAGAGAATTACGAGAAACTATCACGTAAAGAAACTAGATATTTTATGTGTACCTGAGACGAAGAAAAAGGGTTGCGAAAGTAGAAACATAGAAAATGGGGTTTTGAAAGGCGGTTTTGAGATATGGTCATGAGAGGATAGTGAATCACATGGTAGTCCGGGGTTCGGCAAAAAAAAAAAAGAAGCGTACGAATTTACGTTGCGCATCACCGATCTTAGCGATGAGGAGAGAAGTAGGCTCGGAAATGATTACCGACACAAAAATACGCAATTTAAATGACTAGTTAAGGAAAGTAAAGATAAAATCAGAAGAAAAGAAGAGAAGAAATTCTGAACGACTTTGAAGGAATCAGAAAACTATGATTTAATAAAATGAAGGAAAGAAAATGCACAGAGTTTGTCAGCATGAGAAACAGCAAAGTAGAAATGCCATATGATATAGACGGGATAGTAGACGCTTTAGAAGGCTTTTCTAGAGAATTATTTGGAGGTGAAGATATAGGGCAACAGAACTTTGACATGGAACATAATGCATTAGAAAACCGAATTGAAAAAGTCTGTGTCGCTGAGGTTAGAGATATAATTAGGAACTTAAAAAACGGTAAGGCTGCTGGTTCGGACAGTATTAGTGCTGAAGTGCTAAAATAAGATGGCGAGTACTTACCTTACAGGTTGCGCGAATTGATAAATTTATGTATCGATATGGGAGAAGTCCCACACGATTGGAGAAAAGCGATCATCGTACCAATATACAAAAGAAAGTAAGTTAAAAGCCGCTGTAGTAATTACAGAGGAAACAGCTTACCAACTACCGTAAATGAAATATACTCAAAAATACTTATCCGTATGGTAATGAAAATTACAGAAGAAAAGATATGGGAAATACAATGTGGATTTATGCCAGGAAGACAATGTACAGATCAGATATTTAGCTTAAGACAGATCACAGAAAAAAGCTCGAGAGTAGGAAATAAAGTTCCCTGTGCATTTGTTGACCTAGAAAAAGCATTTCACAAGATAAATAGAAGTAAACTTTGGCAAGTCCTTAAAGAGTACGGAGTCAATAGGTGGCACCCACAAGCAATGAAAACAATATATACGGGCAATAAAGCGAGTGTAACGGTAAATTGGAAACTGAGTGACTGGCTCGATATTATGCAAGGCGTGAAACGAGGATGCGTTATGTCCTCATGACTATTTATCTTATTTATGGATAAGTGTCTACGAATGCTTCCCTTCGACGTAGAAAGTGTGGATCTCGAAACAGTGAAGGTACGTGGGTTAGCTTTCGCACATGACAAGATTGCTATGGCAGAATCAATCGAGGACCTGCAAAGGATTTTCCATAAACTTAATACAAGCATGAAGAACATGGACCTCAAAATTAACGTATATAAAACAAAAATCATGATGTTTGAAGGAAAAAGTGAGAAAACAATGTGCAAGATTGTCCTAAATGATGAGAGGTTAGAGCAAGTTGACAAGTACGTATATCTGGGTAGTCTATTCACTAACGACAGAAAAATATGTGGGGAGTTAGATAGGCGCATGAATAAGAATAAGCAGGTTATCGGTAGCGCAGGGTCTATTCTCAGAAATAAAAACATATCCAAAAAAGCTAAAATGCCCATACATAATTCTATATTCGTACCGTCTGTACTATATGGTAGCGAGACATGGGCCTGTCAAGAAAAGAACAAGAGTAAAATTAACGCGATTGGCATGAAACCTCTGCGCACAATATGCGGGAAAACACTGATGGACAAAGTTCGAAACGAGATAATTCTCAAAGAATGTGGTACATGATAGACGCTAGCTGACGTATGGGAAGCAGTCAGTTAAAATGGTTCGGACATCTTGAAAGAATAAAAGATGATCGACTGACGTTTGTCTGTTGTTGAAAAAATAACTAATGCTTCCTTTATGAGAAAGCAAATACATTTGCTAACGGAAAGCAGAATGCTCGTGAAATGAGCACCATATACTTATAAATACAAACAAAGTGAAAATACTCGAGATCAAATACACAGCTATTTTTAATTATTTTGGATTCATTATTGTAATTTGAAAAAACGGAAAAACGCAGAATAAACATAAAATTTGTGCTTAGCCAACGGCTACGTTACTTTCGAGAGGAGTACAGATTGACGTCGGGTGGGGTACCGGGTTTGCAACCCGGCCTAAAAACACGGAAGTCTAGTATGGGTTGAAAACTCAAACCAACCCGAAAGTTTATTTCGAAAATTATAAAAATTTCTGGGAATTCAAGAAAATTACAAACAATTTTATCTTCTACTCATTATATGCATTGTTAGTTGACAAACACCAAACGTGCTCATACTGTGCAGCTTGAAATCTATTCATTAACACTTCTGATAATTGTTAATTATGTTCAGTGAATGAATTTTAAATCATTCTAAAAAGCTCTTCTATCTACAAACGTTTTTTTAAATAATCTGTACCAAACTATGTTGTCAATGAAAAAATCTAAAATTATGGGAATTGAAATTACATTCTAAAAATTTCCAGCCTTTTTGAATATATTTTTTTTAATAAAACGTAGTGCATGTAAAATTAAAATAGTTTATAAAAAATTTATATTTGTTTATTATAGAGAAAATCAATAAACGATATCACATGAATTCATCATATTAATTTGTGTAATAATGTAGCCTCGGAAGACATAAAATTGGAAGAATAAATATCTGTTTTCTACATAGAACCTTTGTTTAAACTATAAGCGTATGTCGATATATTTTATTTTTCATTAATCAGATAATTTTTTCGAATGTTGTCGTGCTGACAGACAACGACGACGGACAGAAACCGAAGCAAAAACCATTTCTCCTCAATCAGTGAGTCGAAAAACGTCGAATTTTGGTGAATTTGGCGACACTCCATTTTTACATAAAACCATTCCTTCCATTTGAGATGAGAATGTCTTAATTAAAATGATCATAATGAAAAATGTGAAATGATATCACTATTTGCGAGAGACAATCTTGACACTGATAAAGTCGTTATTTCACATATATGTGAGATAACGGCTAATTATGTATATATTTGAACTCTGATGATGGGATGAAATATTCCTCAGATACAGTTAATAACCAGAGTATTCAATGAAGCATTAATCAGTTTGTTCTCTACTTTGCGAAAATGAGGATGGTCTGTACTTTTGTGTACACTATGGCGGTCATCGCTAATTATATTGGTAAATATAATAATATAATATGTCTGTGCACTGTAAAAAAAGTATCATATCAAGGCTAGTTTCCGGTATTGAAATAGTCCTCCAAAAATATAGTCTCCAGTGGCTCTATTCTAATGCAACTTTATAAGGATGCCACTAAACGACGTTTCAGTACAACTTTTTTGGATCGAAACAGCACCGAAGTGACCACGAGCCCAATATATGCATCCCACGCATATACATTTAAAATATATACACGTGGGACGCACTCATGGGCGCGCAGTCCACAAGGAACGAAGGTGAGTGTGGGACTTACCAAACGGCACCTACCCACCAAACCTTAACTCCTTTTCCCGCCAACCCAGGACTCCGGAACCGCTTATCTCATTACTTCAGAGTCCCAGGTTTTTTGGCATGGGGCTCCGAAGCATTGCGGTAGACATTGCTTCGGAGTCCCAGGCTAAAGGCCATTAAGCCGTGCTTCAGCTTCACCTTTTGTATTCCCTGCTTGGCTTAGTATGATGAAGTCATACTCACCTTTTCTTTCAACCTGATCTCCTTTCATCCAGCCTCAGCCAGGGTACGCGTCGTCCTCGGTAGAAAAGACAGTGGTCTCGTCTCGGGCTCGCTGCCCTTCGTCCCTGCTAAGAGGATTCTCTCATTTGATCACCGGTTGTCATTAGACGTTTGTGTTCTTGTTGGTACTTATTTCTCCCTTAACTTCCTTCAAAAAGCACGCGTCGTCCTCAGCAGCGCTTTGATGGCGCATCGGGCTCGTCGGCCTTCGGCTTTTTGTAGGTCTCCCCCAAAGTCTTTTCAGGGTTCCTTAAGAATTAGACTGTTCCTCTCTCTTCTTTTCTCGTAGTAGATTATCTACGAAGACTTTTACCATATTCCAGTTAGCTTGTGACTTTAGCATAAGTGCAACAATATTTTCCGGAGTTATATCCACCCCGAGTTCATTCTCCAATTCATTTCTTCTCGCCGCCCACCTTGTGCAATGGAAGAAGGTGTGTTCCACATCTTCCACCTCGTTTGCGCAGTAGTCGCAGTTCGGGTTCTGCTTCTTCTTCCGCCGGAATAAGTAGGCATTGAAATGGCCGTGGCCTCTCCATGTTTCCTCTCGACCCACCCTATCAGATCACTAATGACCCTGGCCGTCCACTTGCCTCTTTCTTCTGATCTCCATTCTAATTTCCATTTCATTAGGGTTGCTGATCTTTGCTGTTTTAGGGTATCCTTTTCAGCACCTACTTTCTTGATCTCGTAGACCTTCTTCCTCTCGGCTGCCAAGAGGTCGATAGGGATAATGCCTGCAATCACCAGCACTGCTGGCCGGGAGACAGACTTGTAAGCGCATGCCACTCTCAGTGCACCCTTCCTTTGCACTGTTATGAGTGTTTTCCTGTATTTGTTAATCTTCAGAGCATCGGCCCACACTTCTGCTCCGCAGAGCATGATAGAGTGGGTGACGCTAATCAGAATTCTCCTCTTGCAGCTTCTAGGTCCAGCTATATTCGGAATTAGCCTCGATAGCTTACCGACCATTGTCTCTGCTTTGGTGGCAGCATTATTTATTTGGACCGAAAACGTGAGCTTCTCGTCTACCCAGGTCCCCAGATATTTCAATGCATTCTTTGCAGCAATCTCCTGTCCAACAATGTCAACTGAGAGTGGTTCAGAGAATTCCCTCTGTCTGGTCAGGACTACGACCTCCGTCTTCTTATTTGCTAACTTCAGCCCGTGTTCGTCGAGCCAGTTTGCTACCTTCCTTGCTATGAAGGCGACTCTCGTTTTTGCCTGCTCCTCTGTAAAAGCCGTGATCACTGCAGCAAGATCGTCAACAAAACCGACCAATCTGATTTCTGCAGGTAGATCCATCGTGAGCGCTTCATCATACACCACGTTCCAGAGATCCGGTCCGAGTGCCGACCCCTGGGCTACTCCCGATGTAACTTTTGTGCAGCGCTTTCCTTCCGTAGTTTCGTACATGAGGCTTCTTTCACTCAAGTAGCTACTGATAATACGCCGTAGATAGGTTGGTACCTTGAGGCGCCTTTCCAGAGCGTCCAAAATGTCGCTCCATTTTAAGGAATTAAAGGCTTTTCTGACATCAAAAGTGATCATTACGCAGACCTTCCTTGATCTGTGGTTGCCACTCCATGCTTCGTCCGTTTTTTTCAAGGCCTCCTGTATAGCTCCCACGGTTGACCTGCCCTCACGGAAGCCATGCTGATTTTCGGCTAAACCCCCTGCAGCTTCTATTGCCGTTCTTAGTCTGGTCCGTATGAGCTGCTAAAAGATATTGCCCACAACGTCTAGCATGCAGAGAGGTCTATAAGAGGAAGGTGTAATGGGTGGGCCCTTTCTCTTATCCAGCAATACAAGTATCTGTTTTTTCCACCTTGCACAGAAAACTCCAGCCTCAAGGCAGGCGTTGAAGCTATTCAACAGCACATACGGGTGCTCCTTCGCGATAATCTTAACGACCTCCGTCGGGATTCAATCAGGACCTGGTGCCTTCCCGTTCATCATCTGAGCTGCAGCCGTCCACAGTTCTTCTCTAGTGAAAAGGGGAACCGCTTCTGGTAGCATTTCCTCCGTGACAACCCATTCAGGGTGCTCCGGAAATAGTTCTCCCACTATCACCTACATCAGCTGCGGGTCCATCTCAGATACTGGAGATCTTCCATAAAGTTTTCCAGTCACTATCTGGTACCCAAGACCCCAGGTGTCCGTGTCTACTGAAATACGAACCTCTGCCCACTTCAGATGTTTACTGCTGTTTATGGCACGGTTTAATGTTTTTTTTTTACCATCATGTATTCTTTACATGTATTCTGGACCGTTAGTCCAGAAGCAATACTGGTAGTCTGTACTGAACATCATTATCATTTTTGCCTCATGCCACTACATCACCAATCCTGGTGCCCAGTACTCCGCCGGCTTCTTTGACAGTACTTATTTGGCGTACTAAATCACAGTACTTATAGTCATTACTGCGCCAATACTGATGCCCGGTACAGTATTTTATTACGGTTCCGAAGTTGGCAATCAGTACTAAACAGCGTTATCATCCCAAGATTACGCCACATCGACGCCAGTATTGGCTACAAGCACCACGCTCATGCTGTAGAACTCTGGCCAGCACTGACCCAATGCTGCGCCAGTTATAAATTTCTCATTGGGTATCTAACTCCTCATCTATTTTTCCGTCGCTAGAGAATAGGCTACCCAGATATACGTACCTGTCAACTTTTTCTAATCTCTCATCATTTAGGACAATGTTGCACATTGTTTTCTCTGTTTTTCCTTCAAATACCATGATTTTGTTTTGCTTTACTACCTGTATATATTGTTTCATCGCTTGTAGAAGCTATCCATTGACTCCGTACTCTCTAAGGTCTTCCGAAAGTTTACTTCTATTTACCTTGTCAAATGCTTTTTCTAGGTCAACAAATGCACAGAAAACTTTCTTTCCTACTCTCAACCTATTTTCTGTGATCTTTCTTAGGTTAAATATCTGATCGGTACATACTCTTCCTGGCATGAATCCACTGTGGATTTGCCATATCATTCCTTCTGTAATTTATGTTACCCTACGAATAAGTATTTTTGAGTTTTGTGGTTTCGGTGGCCGTAAATGGTGAAGGAGATTTAAATTTTCATCAGACGTTTTGGCTCCATATATGTGCCTCTTCAGTGATTTATTCTTGGGAATTAGCATTTTTCTTTCCTTTCTCTTTTTAAACTTTAAATGTTTCGATCATCTGGTTTTGATATTCCTTCACACTTTTTTTATTTTGAATTCAGTTCGAATTTTTATGACACAACTTTTAGAAAATTGTCTTTTAGTTTTTTCAAATTTTCTGAATTTTTTTCTATTTGGGTTCTTGATTTCACTGATGAACATTTGAATCTCCTTCATCATTTACGGACCCCGTAGCCACAAAACGGAAAACCAATATATGTACTGAGGGTCGCAAAAAGCCAACAACAATTTTTGAGTATATTTTATTTAGTGTACTTAGTAAGATGATACCTCTGTAATTACTGCAGTTGCTTTTATCTCCCTTTCTTTTGTATATTGCTACGATAATCGCTTTTCTCCAATCGTCTGGGACTTCTCCCGTCTCGATACATGAATTTGTAATTCGCACAACCTGTGCGCTAATACGACGGAATCCTAAATTTTTGACGCACTCAAATGATAAAAAAAATTTAGCTCAATATATTAATTTTCGCTGTTGAAGCTATTTGAATTGATTCTTAAAACATAAATTTATTCAAAGGCTCTGTATTACGACACTGATAGCAAGTGCTGTAGAGGCATCATTTATACTTGACCAAAATTTTGAATATCTTATACATTTGGTAAATTTCCAATGAAAGTTAGCACAAGGGGGTATCATGTCACAAAAAATAAATTTGGGGTCAAAATTTAAAAAAATCAAGGATTTAACTTAAAAAATTCTTAATTTCATTACATTACATTATTTTATTTCTATGATAGACAGTACGAGAGGTTTTGGGGCCCAGAAAATGAATTTGGGGTAAAAATTCAAAAATTCAAAAGTTCGACTTAAAATTGGTAAAATGCTATCAAATTGATAAATTTTTAGTATAGCAACCTAAGTTTTGGAAATTCTGTTTCATTAACAAGTTTTCATGAAAGTCAGTAAGAGGTGGCGGGGTTCTAAGTAACATAATACGAATTTGAGGTTAGACTTGAAAAAGTTGAAAAAAATTTTGCGAAATTTTATTCAATCGGTAAATTTTTATCAGTCTGTGAGAGAAAGTCTTTTAAGTCACAAAAGAGGAATTCGCGGCCCAAAATTCAAAAAGCTGACATCAATTTTGAAAATGTTATTAACCTGTTATATTTCTGTGAAAGTGAATAAGAGGTTTTATTTCGAGGTAAACATTCGCATTTTGAGACTCGAAAAACTCCTTCATTTTAGAATTCATGGAAATCTGCCAAATTAATATCATTTTCAAAATTTTAGGTTAACATTTTGTGTTTTATGACTTGATAAATCCCATTGTACTCGACTTTAATGGAAATCTACCAGTGTAATCATATTTTCTAGATTTAAGTCCACTTTTTGAATTTTAGAAGTTTTGCCCGAAATTTGTATGCAGTAACTCAGAAAACCTTCTCGTACTGACTTTCATAGAAATTCAATAATTTAATGAATATTTAAAAATTTAGGTTTCCTTCAAAAAATTTATAGATTTTTACCTCAAGTTTGTGTTGTGTGACTTGAAAATCCCCCTTGTATTGACTTTCATAAAAATTTACTAATTTTCAAAATTTATGTCGTTTTTATAATTTTGAAACCAAATTCGTATTTTGAGACTCGAAAGCCCCCTCCTTTTTGACTTTCATGGAAATCTACAGACTTAGTCCAATTTTCCAAATTTTAACTCAAATTTTCGAATTTCTCAATTTTGACTCCTAATTTGTATTTCAAGACTCGAAAAACACCCTTGTTCTAACTTTCATTAAAAGTAACCAATTTTATGAAACCATAAAAATTTTAGCAAACATTTTTTATTTTTTTATTTTCATCCCGAATTCGTGTTCGGTGCCCCGGAAACTCCCCTTGTACTGGCTTTCACGGAAATCTCACAATTTAATAAGTTTCAAAATTAGAATCATGTGTGCTGCGTAACTCTGCTACGCAGTAATAATTGCTACGTAATTCAATTGAGCATCCACAAGTTCCATGGAACTCTACTGCGCATATGTAAGTACAGAGCTATTTTTTTCAAATAATAAATCTAAAATTATGGGAATGTAAATTACATTCTAAAGATTTCTTTAGTTTTCAAATATTTTCCCCATAATTAAAACGTTGTGCATGTAAAATTAAAATAGTTTAAAACATTCATATTCGATTCATCATGAAAAAACCGATACACGATATCACATGAATTCATCATATTAATTTGTGCTATAATGAAGGCTGAGAAGAGATAAAATTGGAGGAATAAAGATCTGTTTTCTAGAACCCTTGTTTGAACTATGAGTGTATGTCGATATAATTCTGAGATACCGCTATTTGTTCTATTACATACAGGTACACAAGGAAGCAGACCATGAAATCTCTGTGAAGCTTTATTGTTGAATAAATTAGTAATTGAACATATGCGAAAGCCGCTAGGAATGAAAATATATATATATCTGCATTCTAGTTAAATGCATTCCAATTCTCCTCCAAAAGTGCAGTATTTCTATAGATTTGTATGGAAATACTATCACTATACAAATGGAAATTTAACCAGAAATTTCATCAGATCATTTCTTAGAAAGTTGTCGTGTTGTCAGACAACGATGACAGACTGAAACCGCAGTGAAAACCATTACTCCTCAATCAGTGAGTCGAAAAACGTCGAATCTTGATGAAATTGGCGACACTCAATTCTCACATAATAGCATAATACCTTCCATTTGGGATGAGAATGTCCTAATTAAAATGATCATAATGAAAAATGTAAAATGATATAATTATTTGCGAGAGACAATTTCGAAACTGATAACGTCGTCATTTCACATATATAGGTGAGATAACGGCTACATATAAATATATTTGTACTCTGATGATGCAATGAAATATTCCTTAGGTATAGTTAATAACCAAATTATTCACTGAAGCATTAATCAGTTTGTTCTCTACTTTGCGAAAATGAGGATGGTCTGTACTTTTGTTTTTACTTTGGCGGTCATCGTTAATTCTATTGGTAAATATAATAATATAATATATTTGTAATTCTTATTATATTTCATATAATACATGCATGAACACAGCTATTTATCAGGCCTGTCGAGCGAACCTAAAGTCCCGCTTTCCAGCTTATAGTCATATAATAACCATTTGCATATTTACACTGTAAAAACTAGAGATTTATTCTTATACAATATTATTTTTATTCGCGTCCTATTTTGGAAAAGGATGACTTCATGCTATTATTTTCAGCGCAAAATGAAACGATTCCGGGTCCCCACCAGTGGTCTCATTTAAGCACCACTTGTGACTAATTTTTTCACTCTTATTGTTTTTACAGTATATGACATCAAAAATTATGACGTCATATATATATATATATATATATATATATACCTGGCCATTACATACCTACAAACTTGAAAAGCGGCACGTAAAGTCGGTTCCTATACAACTCGCACTGGAAAGAAACACTCATCCATAATGTAATTTCTCACCAAACAGTTGTATATGTAAATATGTATTATTATATTATATATTATTATCTAATACATAAAATCAAGTGGCCTAAAACGTATGATGCTTATGCAAATCCATAGTTTTTGACCAATCGGCACCAAATTATGCACACAAATTCTTTGGGCTCTGAAATAGTTCGTAGAAGTATTGGGGGCACGAGGTCTACATTTTTAATATATTTATATATAGAAAATAAAAGTCAATAAAGAGAAAAAACTAAGATAAAATCTAAGCGTTGTTTGCGAATGAGATTTCTATTTGAAATACATTTCCTTGACATAATAATTTTTAACCCAAAATGTGAGTAAAACTAACTAAAAGTGACTAAGGTGTACTGATAATGTGTTTAATGTTTTTTTTTAATTCAGAAGAGTTCAATGATGTTTATAAGAATTCCAGCATAATTCTAGTGAATTCAGAATAAATCCCAAAACTAAAACAATGAGTTAAGTTAAATTCAAACACGGTGAGCTTTAATCATTTTGAACCTGAAAGTTTTGACACTCAGCTGTTCTTTATAGAATTTTGAAACAAGTGTAATTCAATTCTTTATTTCGCTTATTTCAAATGATTGTATATTAAGTGTTATGCGACAGTAAAAACTGAGTAAAAAAATTTGCCAAAGAATCAGATATATTAAAAACTGTTTATTTTATAAAGGTTTTCGTATAGCAGAAAATCGTTTAAAGTCATAAAGCATTTATGCGCTCGCCTTCTACAAAAAATATATGTTTATTTTAAAGGAAAAATGTACGGTGGGGCGTTCTTATAATTAAAAATTATTTCTCCTCATTTTTGTTGAAGCATCAGAGAGATGCTTTCCGCAAACAAACGTTGAATTCAGCTGAAGATATTAGATATAAATGTGCTGTACAAAAAAAAATGAATCTTCAATTTCTTCTTGCAGAATGCAGTTCTCAGCCCGACGTGAAACCTTATAGCGAACGGAATCCTGGCCCTTCTTCTCCTTCTGCTGTTCGAAAACAATATTTGCCGGACCAAGCTTCTCTAGCGAAGGCTTCTTTTCGTGGCAGGTCCAGGTCTCCTGGGGAACGTCATTCTGGTTCTTCTCCTGCCAGACAATATTCAACTGACCAGACATCTCCTCAGGAGCCTCCACTTCATGCCAGAACCATTTCTCCTCTGGGCAGGCTTCTTTCAGATCCAGTATTTGGATGTACAACAGAAGAACTTGGATATGTTCGGCTTATTCCTCGCACAAATCGAAACCAACAGTTTGAATTTCGAAGATACGTTATTCCTGTCGGTATGCCAATTAAATTTCGAGTAGAACGGAATAGATATGTTCCCGTGCCAACCAAAGAATATATTGTATTATCAACATCCAATGATGACATTTTTGCAATACTGGATGATAGTGGGACTCTTCGTGGAATTTACAGGACCGATAGAAATCATTCGCGAATAAAAATTAATATGATAAGCGGCGCAGTTGATAATATGACTCCAGATGAAAAAAGGGATTGTCCACTAGGCAAAGGTCAAGCATTCTTCTCAAACAGTTTTATTACAGCTTCTGCAAATTACGATTCACTACAGTGTGAACGGAATCCCAATGTCGAACGTAATCCTAGTTCTTCTTCTTCTGCCAGTCAACATTCACCTGACCGGACATCTCCTCGGGAACCTCCATTCCATGCCAGATTCATTTCTCCTCAGGGCAGGCTTTCTTCAGATCGAGTATTTGGATGTAAAACAGAAGAACTTGGATATGTTCGGCTCATTCCTCGCACGAATCCAAACCAGCAATTTGAATTTCGAAGATACTTTAGTCCTGCTGGTATGCCAATTAAATTTCGACTAGAACTGAATAGATATGTGCCTGTGCCAACCCAAGAATATATTGTATTATCAACATCCAATGATGACATTTTGGCAATATTGGATGATAGTGGGACTCTTCGTGGAATTTACAGGACAGATAGCCATAGTTCGCGAATAAAAATGAATATGATAAGTGGCGCAATTGATAATATGACTCCAGATGAAACAAGGGATTGTCCAGTAGGCAAAAGTCCAGCAATCTTTTCAAAAAGTTTTATTAAAGCTTCTGCAAACTACGACACACTACAGTGTGAACGGAATCCGAATCTCGAACGTAATCCTAGTTCTTCTTCTGCCAGACAGTCTGGGTCTTCTGCGGCCAGGCATTATCCTCAAGAAATACTTGGGTATGCACTTGCGAAACTCGGATATATTCGGCTTATTCCACAGGAAAATCCGAACTGGCAATTCGAATTTCGAAGATATGTTATTCCTGCCTACTTACCAATTAAATTGCGAGCAGGAAGGAATTCATTTGCGCCTGTGCCAACCCGAGAATATATTGTTTTATCAACATCCAAAGGTGTCGTTTTTGCAATACTGGAGTATACTGGAATTCTTCTGGGAATATATAAGGCCGATGGATATAGTTCGAGAATAAAAATAAACATGATGAGCGGTGTAGTTGACTATATGACCGTAACTGAAATGAAGGAATGTCCGGTAGGCAGAAATCACCCAATTTTTCCACGTTACTTTAAAGAAGTTGCTTCCAATGAAGATAGTCTACAGTATGTGTATCATTAATTCAATATAAAAAAAATATGCTAAGATATAATATTCTTTGTAATCCATATTCGGATCAAAATTGAATATAAAGATTTGAATGCAAATGTATTATGGTTATCAAGGCTTCCGTTGTTTTATCTTTTACTAATTCCCACAAGGTCATTCAAATTTTTTCTCTTCGAATATTCAAAATTCAGAGAGTTCCATGATTTTGAGTTTTCAAATGCGTGTTTTTTTAAAACACCATATTGCCCAACTGTTAACAAAATTCTCATTACCTGCTCAACGTATTTTATGCGCTCCAAAACTGATAGAAATGGTGGCGCTGATTTAACCATACGATCGGGGGTAAAAAATTATGAGTATATCTATAATATTATACGTATAATTTACTCGCAAAGAGTATGAAATGCACTTACTAAAATATGATAAATACAACCCAGAACCAACTTTAACAAATAGTATACCACTGTCTCACAGATATGCGCCGGATCTTGACAGTCTACTGGCACGGTACTGGCGTGGTGTAGTCTACTTGACGCGGCAAACCATTGTCTCAGGATCTTCTGCCGGACCTGGGCCGAGCAATGGCACGATACTGGTTTCGTACACATTTCAACAAATGGTGAACTGTTGTCCCAACGTTTTTGCTGGATCTCGGCGGAGTACTGGCATGATACTGGTGTAGTAAAGACTATAAGAAACCGGAATAAATAATAAATTGCGGACGTCACTTTCCAATCCGTATTCAGACAGACACATTTTTCAAATATTTCACAGCAATACAATTTTTAATATGAACATTTCGCGAAGGCCGTTGGTGCAGAAGCAATAGTGATAGTCTGTACTGAACATCATTATCATTTCTGCTTCATACCAGTACATCGCCAATACTGGTGCCCAGTACTCTTCCAGCTTCTTTGACAGTACTAATTTGCCGTACTGTGCTTATACTTACTTCCAGTCCTTCACTTATACTTATAGCCACGAATTCCCGAGTACTAAATCACAGTACTTATAGTCATTACTCCATCATTACTGATGCCCAGTACAGTATTTTAGTACAGTTCCGAAGTTGGCAACCAGTACCAAACAGCGTTAGCATGCCAAAATTACGCCACATCGACGCCAGTATTGGCTACCAGCACCACGCCCATGCTGTCGAACTCTGGCCAGCACTGACCCAATGCTCCGCCAGTTATAAATTTCCCATTGGGTATCTAACTCCCCATCTATTTTTCCGTCGCTAGAGAATAGGCTACCCAGATATACGTACTTGTCAACTTGTTCTAATCTCTCATCATTTAGGACAATGTTGCACATTGTTTTCTCTGTTTTTCCTTTAAAAACCATGATTTTATTTTGCTTCACTATCTGTATATATTGTTTGTATCGCTTGTAGGAGCTATCCATTGACTTCGTACTCTCTAAGGTCTTCCGAAACTTCACTTCTATTTACCTTGTCAAATGCTTTTTCTAGGTAAACAAATGCACAGAAAACTTTCTTTCCTACTCTCAAGCTTTTTTCTGTGATTTGTCTTAGGTTAAATATCTGATCTGTACATACTATTCCTGGCATAAATCCACATTGAACTTGCCATATCTTTCCTTCTGTAATTTATGTTACCCTACGAATAAGTATTTTCGAGTTTTGTGGTTTCGGGGTCCGTAAATGACAAAGGAGATTTAAATTTTCATCAGACGTTTCGGCTCCATATATGGGCCCTCTTCAGTGATTCATTCTTGGGAAATAGCAGTTTTCTTTCCTCTCTCTTTTTAAACTTTAAACGTTTCGATCAGCTGTTTCTGATATTCCTTCACACTTTTTTATTTTGAATACGGTTTGAGTTTTTATGCCACAACTTCAAAAAAATTGTCTTTTAGTTTTTTCAAATTTCCTGAATTTTGTTCTATTTGGGTTCTTAATCTCACTGATGAAAATTTAAATCTCCTTCATCATTTACTGACCCCGAAGACATAAAACGGAAAACTAATATAAGTACTGAGGGTCGCAAAAAGCTCACAACAATTTTTGAGTATATTTGACTTAGTGTACTTAGTAAGCTGATACCTCTATAATTACGGCAGTTGCTTTTATCTCCCTTTCTTTTGTATGTTGGTACGATAATCTCCTTTCTCCAATCATCTGGGACTTCTCCAATCTCGATGCATAAATTTATCAATTCGCACAACCGGTGAGATATGTACTCGCCACCTTATTTAAGCATTTCAGCGCTAATACTGTCTATACCAGCAGCCTTTACGTTGTTTAAGTTCTCAATTATATCTCTAACCTCAGTGACACATACTTTTTCAAGTGGGTTTTCTAATGCAATATTTTCTATGTCGCAGTTATGTTGCCCTATACCATAACCTCCCAATAATTCTTCAAAAGAGTCTTTTAAAGCGTATACTATCCCGTCTATATCATATAGCATTTCACGTTTGCTGTTTCTCATGCTGACAAACTCTGTACTTTTACTTTCCTTCAACAGTTTAAATAATAGTTTCTTGCTTTTTTCAAAGTCATTTTGTATTTTCTTTTCTTCTTCTGTTCCGATTTCATCTTTACTTTCCTGAACTAGTCGTTAAACTTTCCTATTTTTGTGTCTGACATCATTTTTGAGCCTATTTCTCTCCTCATCGCTGCCTTAATTTGATCATTCCACCATGCGTCATCAGATTTTCTTCCTACAACCACCGTACCACACGCTTCGATCGCATTTTCAACAATGATATCCCGTAACAAAGTCCACTCAGACTGTATATCTTTATTGTTTCGAAGCGTCTTCCACGTTGCCCTATCTATGCGTTCGTTTAACCTCTTTTGAAACACCATTCGCACTTCCGATTTCTGCAAATTCTCAATCTTTATTCTCGTTCGCTTCGTTTTGCTTTGTTCTGTTTCTTCTCCATCCCCGCCATGAGTTAATTTTGGATACTAAAAGGTAATGATCAGCATTGCATTCAGAACCCCTCATGACTCTTGTGCTTTTGACTATTTCTCTTAGGCCTCCATCTGAAATAACGAATTCAATTATACTGCGGTTATTTCCTTTACACCAGGTGTACGTGTGTATCATTTTATGTCGAAAACAAGTATTTGTAATGAATAGGCGCTTTTCTAAGCATAAGCTAATTAATTTTATGCTGTTCTCGGGGGAGTCCAGATTAACGTCGTGTCCGGTATCATGTTCGCAATTTACACGGCCTGAAAACACGCAAGTCTAGTATGGGTTGAAAACTCAAACCAGCCCAAAGTTTTAATTTGGAAATTATGAAAATTTCTAGGAAATCAGGAAAATTACAAAGAATGTTATCTCCTACCATTATGTACATTGTAAGTTGACAAAAAAGGAACGTGTTAATACTGTGCCGCAGTGGAAAAACTAAGATTCGATTTTGAACTTAATTCGGTATTAAAACAGTTCACGCAACAAAACAATTGCGCTTTACTTTGATCCGCCAATCTAATAAAATAAGGTCGAATTGTGGATTGAAACAGATTGAAATAATCTGTTAACAGCTCAATCTGATAAAACAAATTCTAAACTGTCCAGTTTAGAAACCAACCTCACCGCTGGGGCTGAAGTTCGAGACGTCTGGTGTGACGGTTCAACCCTAATTTTTACGAATTTTTAATATTCCATTTTTTTGCATAAAAATGTGGGATAATGTTTATAAAAAACATATACACTTTCGGTTTTTCGAATTACGCCTAAAAAATTGAGAGCAAAAAACAAATTTTTATAGAATCCTAAATTTCTTTCTAAATAGAAGTAATTTTTCGATTTTTCAATTTTCAGTTTCGACACACATTATTTACGAGCTGTAAAAAAGTTAAAACAATTAATGTTCCATCATCGCAAAAGTGTCAAATCCGAACAAGCGTGCCCCGGAAATGGTATAAATCCACATATACGGTAAATTTGAATCTGGAATTTAAAATGTATACCAATTTTAAACTCGATATTATTGAAGGTATCACCTTCAGTAAATAAAATTTTTAAGAAATCCAAAATTCATGGAGCGGGCATTTTTTCGAAACGAAATTCGAAGAACCGAAAGTACCATTGTTATGAAAAAAATATGAAAAATTGAAAATTAAAAATTCGTAAAAGTTAGTGTGGAACCGTCACACTCAGGCGGGTAACTTCTCCGGGGCACCTTTGGTCCGATTTGACCCCCGTCCACTCCATGGATTTTTTTTAAATTCCATTTACTGAAGGTGATACCCTTAATAATATGGAGTTTAAAATTGGCACACATTTTGAATCAAATCTTCAAATTGACCGAACAAGTGGATTTATATAATTTCCGGGGCACGTTTTTTCGGATTTGACACTTTTTTGCTGATGGAACACTAATTTTTAACTTTGTTTACACCTCGTAAATAATGTGTGTCGAAATTAAAAGTAAAAAAACGGAAATCCGGTTCAATCCAAACTTCCAATCCGAACCAATCCGCACCAAATTTTCAATCCAAATGGATCCGAATGAATCCGAACTCGGATTGACCTAAACTGATTTTCAGTCCGAATGAATCAGAGTTCGGATTGAATTGGATTCATTCGGATTGAAAATCGGTTTAGCTCAATCCGAGTTCGGATTCATTCGGATTGAAAAAGAAATTTTGAATTAGGGTTGGTCCAAAATATAATCAGGATACGTTTAAAAATGGCGTAACCCTCAAATCAACTGGTTTTTATAATTTTTAAGCAATATTTCCATGCATTCAAAATCTCAAAAGTTAATTTTTCAATCTATATTAACCTGTCCAGTAAATTTGCATGTTCCTCAAATCAACTCGTTCATATAACTTTTAAGCCCAAAATATACAAAATTTGAAGCAGTCGGAACAATTAAAAAAAAAACAAATTGTCCTAAATATAAACTCCTGAATATTTTGAGTCCTTCGGCAGGATTTGCTAAATTTTTTTCTAAATTTTTTACGCACTCAAATGATAAAAAATATGCTAAAAAATTAGCTCAAGAAATTAATTTTTGCTGTTTTAAATTGATTTTTCATTTTTAATTGCTGTTTTAATTTAAATTGATTCTTGAAACATAAATTTATTCAAAGACTCTGTATGACGACACCGATAGCAAGTGCTGCAAAAGCATCATTTAGATTTGACCAAAATTTTGAAATTCTTATACATTGTGTAAATTTCCAATGGACCTTAGTACAAGGGGGTTTCCGGGCACATAACAGCAATTTGGGGTAAAATTTCAACAATTAAAAGAAACTACTTAAATTTTGAAACTTTTAATAAACTACTGGCTTTCCATGAAAATTAGCACGAGGGGAGTTTTCGGAGCACAGAAAAAGAATTTGGATTCCACATTCAAAAATTACCAAATTTGGCTGAAATTTTGAAAATGTAGTCAAATTGTAAGGTTGCCATTAAAGTCAGTAAAAGAGGGGGCTTCATGTCACAGGAAATAAATTTGGGTTCCAAATTAAAAAAATTCAAGGATTTAACTTAAAATTTCTTTAATTTCATCACATTATTTGATTTCTATGATAGACAGTACGAGAGGGTTGGGGGCACAGAAAAGGAATTTGGAGTAAGAATTCAAAAGTTCGACTTAAAATTGGTGAAATGCTATTAAATTGATCAATTTTCATGAAAATAGGAAAGGAGGCGATTTTAGAGTCCCATAATACGAATTTCGGTTAAAAATTCAAGAATTTAAAATAGCAATCTAAGTTTTGGAAATTATATTTCATTGGCAAGTTTCCACAGAAGTCAGTAAGAGGTGGGGTTCTAAGTAACATAATACGAATTTGAGGTTAGACTTGTAAAAGTTGAAAAAAATATTGTGAAATTTTATTTAATTGGTAAATTTTCATCAGTCTGTAAGAGAAAGTCCTTTGAGTCACAAAAGAGGAATTTGCAGCCCAAAATTCAAAAAGCTGACATCAATTTTGAACATGTTATTAACCGGGTATATTTCTGTGGAAGTCAATACGTGGTTATTTTCGGGGTAAACATTCGTATTTTGAGACTTGAAAAACTCCTTTGTTTTAGAATTCATGAAAAACTGCCAAATTAATATCATTTTCTTGATGAACCCCCTTGTACTCGACATTAATGGAAATCTACCAGTTTAATAATATTTCCTAGATTTAAGTCTACTTTTTGAATTTTAGAAGTTATGCCCGAAATTTGTATGCAGATACTCAGAAAATCTTCTCTTACTAACTTTCATAAAAACTCACTAATTTAATATATATTTCGAAATTGGGGTTCCTTTAAAGTTTTTTAGATTTACACCTCAAGTTTGTGTTGTGTCGCTTAAAATTCTCCTTGTATTGAATTCCATAAAAATCCACTAATTTTCAAAATTTAAGTCGTTTTTTTAATTTTTGAACCCAAATTCGTGTTGGAGACTCGGAAGCCCCTCCTTTTTGAAATTAATGGAAATCTACAGACTTAGTCGAATTTTCCAAATTTTCACTCAAGTTTTAGAATTTTTCAATTTTGACTCCTAATTTGTATTTTAAGACTTGAAGAACCCCCTTGTTCTAACTTTCATTAAAAGTAACCAATTTTATAAAATCTTTAAAATTTCAGCAAACTTTTTTAATTTTTTAATGTTTACCCTGAATTCGTGTTCTGCGCTCCGAAAATCCTCCTCGTACTGATTTTCACGAAAATCTTATAATTCAATGAGTTTCAAAATTAGAGTCAAATCTGGAAATTTTTTTATTCTGTCCCGAAATTCATGCACTGCACCCCTAAGTACTGCCTTACAATAGTGCGCAGACGTACGTGGTATGTTACTCTACTGCGCATATATAAGTACCCACTAACTTTGCTGCGTATCCATAAGTGGCGTGTAACTATACTGCGCATCCATATGTTCTGTGGAATTCTAATGCGCTGATGTATGTGCTGTGTAACTCTTCTGCGCACACACAAGTACTCCTAATATTACTGCGCACACATAAGTAGTATGGAACACTACTGGGCAGGTGTAACTGTCATTTAACTCTACTGTGCATCCATAAGTTTCTCATGATTTTTCTGTGCAGCAATATGTGCCGTGTAACTGGTATTAAAGTAGACTATTTGTGAGATCATATTAGAACGCGCAAAAAAGGATCCCAGATAAAAATGAATGCCTAGTTTTTACTGTGCGCTTGAAATCTATTCACTAAACGCTTTTGATATTTGCTAATTATATTTAGTGAATAAATTTCAAATAATCCTTGTTTGGTTTCGGCTCGTCTCCAGTAGAGGCACCACTTGAGGGCCGTCGAGATCCCTTTCGTCAACTGCTGCGCGTCTACTCCATTCTGTTACTCGCCGTGTGTCACCCAACCCGGACGTGCCGTCGACCGGTTTGAGTGTAGTAGTGGCGTGAAGTGTAGTGTGTTTCAGCCAATAAACGAGTTATCTCAAAACCATTTGGCGCCACTTGTTTCTGGCGCTCCCGTCACCCCGTCCTTCCAGCACAACTAAACAATCCTAAAAAGCTGTTCTATCTACGAACGTTTTTTTAAATAACTGGTACAGAGCTATTTTTCATAGAACAAATTTTAAATTATGGGATTTAAAATTACATTCTAAAGATTTCTTTACTTTTTAAATATTTTTCCCATGATTCAAACGTAGTGCAGGTAAAATTAAAATAGTTTAAAAAATTAATATTTGCTTCATTATAAAAAAAAATCGATAAACGATATCACATGAATTCATCATTTTGATTTATGTAATAATAAAGCCTCGGAAGAAATAAAATTGGAGGAATAAAGATCTGTTTTATAGAAACTTTGTTTGAACTATGAGCGTATGTATAAGTTGTTAGATACCGCTATTTGTTCTATAACATACAGGTATATACAAGGATATAGACCAGAAAATCTCTGTGAAATTTTATTGTCAAATAAATAAGTTATTGAATATATGCGAAAGCCGCTGGGAATAATATATATTTCAATAAAATTGGTGGCAAACAAGTGAATAATTGACGTGTTCCTTGCATCAATATATATATGGGGCATTCTCCGTGAATCGGACACCCCCCCGTCCCAGAGTAATTTTCATCCGATTTAGGTCTGAGTTCTCAAATGAAAGCTAGAGTTATATACTTTCGAAAGCCGCTTGGCACTTTTTGATTCGGAGAAACCTAAATCCAATATGGCGGCCAGAACTCGGAAAAACGCACGAACATGGATGTTTTTCAGCCTCGTCCCAGAGTAATTTTCATCCGATTGAGGTCTTTGAGATCTCAAATGAAAGCACAGGTTGTCTACTTTCGAAAGCCTCTTGGCACTTTTTGATTTGGAAAAAATAAATCTAATATGGCGGCCGAAACTCGGAAAAACGCACGAACGTGGACGTTTTTCAGCAAACTTGGCATACATTTTTGTATAATATAAGTTTTCGTTTATCACAAAAATCATTTAAAACACGACTCGGGAAGTTTTCGGGGCCACTGATAACGATTCTGCCATTAGATTGTGCAAATTCGTGCCCCAAAGGCCTCTCCATTCCCCAAAAAGCCTCGAAACGCCCCAATTTTTTAGTGATCACGAAAATCGATCTAAATAAAGCTCGGGGAATTTTCGGGGTCGCTGATGACACCCCTGGGGTATGAATTTTTCACATCTCACTGCAGATTCGTAATAATCGACCCCGAATACCCCCTATATCAAGTTTTGACAGAATTTCGACGTATTGTTGAATTTCCGAAAATTGTTTGTCGATTTTCGTATGTTTCTTCATAGTACGTGTAAGCATTCATTTGTTTGGTCACTTCAACTGTTTTGGAGACGACGTTCACATTATTCTCCGCTTTCTTTTTCCGTTAAAAAATGGATTGAATGTAGTGTTTTCTTCTTTCAGTAATCGAACTCTTTTATGATTATTCACTTTGTTTTCGCGATATCAATAAAGGATTTGATATATTTCTCGGAATATTCACTGCTTTTCTCGATTTTCGTATGTTCTTTCATAGTACGTGTAAGCATTCATTTGTTTGGTCACTTTAACTGTTTTGGCGACGACACACAGCATTTCACCGTATTGTTGAATTTCCGAAAATTGGGGTGTTTTGAGGGTGTATTCCAGATTCCTATTCAGCGAACCTAAAAACCTGTTGTATCGAGTTTTTACTAAATTTCATCGTATTCTTGAATTTTTGAAAATTTTAACATTGTGTTATACCGTACGCCGCCGGGATGCGCCATATGGTGCGTGGGTCTGACTAGCACACATCCACTTTTTAAAAATCATTTACATTGTATATCGGGTTTTTTCATACTTCCTTGTAGTACCATCATGTCAAAATTACCAATTTCCCGCCACTCAGATAAGTGTATCAATCCTTTCAAAGACTCCGCTAATGCCGGTCATGTTGGAAAAGATTTGCGCAATATTACCAAGTCTATTTTGGACTTAAGGTCAGATTTACCTGAGAACTGTAAAGTATGTGGAAATTGTATGAAGAAACTCAAACGCTCCCTTGATACAGATATTTCGGAGTGTGACAGGAATGGAAGTATTGATAGCGATAATCTTTGCAACCCTGCGAATAACCCTGATAACTCTGCGAACTCTCCAGATTCGTCTATCAGTTTACGAAACGAAACTGATTGTGAGAGTATATCTAGTCGTGAAATGGAACTAGAGGAGTTATTTCAAGGGTTAAAGGATGAATTTCAGAGTTTAAAAGTCAGTGATCCTATGAGAATACAGATATTAACAGTAGCTCCCGCTTCGTGGAGTATAAATAAAGTAGCTTATGAATTTGGGGCATCTAGGCGATTGGCAAAGAACGCTAGAGACCTCAAATCAGTCTCAGGAATTTTTCCAGATATAGCTCCGAGGAGTGGTAGAACCTTATCTCCGGAATTGGTGAAGAAAGTTACCAAATTTTACGAGGATGACCAGAATAGTCGCATGATGCCAGGGATGAAAGATGTCCAGTCTGTTGTTTCAAATGGCAAACGTACTCTTGCTCAAAGGCGTCTGTTGTTTTTGGGACTCAAAGAGTTGTATGCGTCATATCAAGAAACTAACCCAGACGATAAGGTTGGATTCAGCAAATTCTCTAAACTTCGTCCAAAAAATTGCATTTTACCCGGTGCAAGCGGCACCCATAGTGTGGATGAATCTTTAAGCTTTCCAACAGACAGATGATAAGTCTATGGGAGGATGAATCGAAAGCTTTTCGGTAATCTATCCAGGCCATCGATGGAGATCGTTGATAGGATGCTGCATCTTTACAGACACATCTATCGATGAGCAGGTTCTCCCGACATCCTGCTACGCCTTTTTTCGAGCCACGTTGTTCATACATCTCTCGCCACACAGGTTCAATTGTCCGAAGAATCCTATCATTTAGGATGGCTGTGAAGATCTTATATAGTGTGCTCAGACAAGTTATTGGCCTGTAATTCTTAGGATCAGCTAAGTTGCCCGTCTTAGGCAGGAGCACTGTGCGCCCTTCCACCAACCACTCCGGAATAGGCTCTTCCGACTTTAGATATGAGGTGAAAATTCGGGCCAGATGCTGGTGGGTCGAAGGAAACTTCTTCCACCAGAAGGTCTTGATACCATCTGGTCCCGGAGCGGGAAAGTTCTTCATGCCTCTTAATACGTTTTTCACCTCCTCGGTCGCGTTAGGTGGGCATTCTTCCTCAGGTGTTATGAGGGCATTGCACAGCTCCTTGAAGCTATTTATGTTCTTTGAGTCTTCTTGAAGTGGATGCTGGACCTCGTAGACTTCTCTAAAAAATGCTTCGACCTCCTCTGGTTTGGGCGGATGGTCGGCAGTAATTGGAGGGTCTTGGAAGAGTTTAGATGGATCAGATGAAAATTGTTGATTTTCTCTGACCCACCTCTCTCTCCGCTCTAGACTTCTCCTAGCGTTAGATAGTATTCGTATTCTGTCAACAATATGCTGTCTGATGGTCATTAGCTTTGATTTGTTGATTGTGTGATGACGGATCCGCAGTTCGCGCGCGAACCGTCTAACCTTGGCAGTGAAATTCCTGCCAGATGTTAGGGATGGGCGATACTGAGAAAAAGTATCGATTCCGAAGTATCGATACTTTGAAAAGTTCGATCTCGATCCAAGTACCGATCTGAATACAAAAGCATCGATACCAAAGAATCGATATCAAAATATCAACTTTTTTCGGTATAAATGTTTTCGATAATTGTCTCAACAATAATTTTACAGTTAAGGGTTTTCTTCTACTCTCTAAATTTGAATCAGCGATAAGTATACTTATCGCTGATTCAGATTTAGGGAGTAAACACTGCAGTTAAGATGTGATATATATCAACAGAAAAAAGGCTGATTCATGTAAAAGTATAATCCCACTTTTTATTTAAATTGATATAATCTAGCTATTGGAAACGATGTTAGTAAATAATATAGTTAATTCTGTACACAATAATGTATAGTATTCTTAAAACACGCGCATCTTTGGTATTGTTCCCCTACGTAGTTCTTTAGTTATCTTGTTACATTATCTTGTTACTGCGAATATCACATTATTTAAGCGAAATTGCATCAGTTATGACAGTATGTCAACACAATATGTGACCGTCCACGAAGAAAGGGACCTAATGGGTCAAAGCTGAATTTTACAGGACGGGCGATTGTAGCAGAGCCTGCAAGCCAGCATTTAAGTAGTGGGGATGAGTCTACGAAAAACACCCCCTCCACTTACCACTACACTTTTAGGCACGAGCCAGTGGATCTCATGTACACGTCGCGTACAGCTGTGTGGTAAATGGGGGGGCTAGCTTTCGTAGGCCTCTCGTTCACTCTCCCCGTACGCTAGCATGCCTATGTTTGTAGCTTAATAACAAGAAAAGTAATTCACTTTCAAAATTTCTGATTACTGGAAATGACAGAGTAACTCGGAAGCTATCGATTGGCGTGAGAAAATGGAAATCGATTTTTTCCGCATTAGGTCCCTTTCTTCGTGGACGGTCACATATGGTTAGTTCCGTAAACGTAACGTAAAGAATGTATGCGTAAATTGTTATTTGATTCGCTATTTGCTACACAATGGAAAGTCAAACTCGATTAACCTATCAACGCACGACTTCCCCCAATGACAGTTTCTATTGGATGAAGAAAGATCGAAGCTGGCAGTAACCAGCAAGCAGTAGAAATAAAAGAATCGAAGTGGTCGATACCAATGTAAAAAGTATCGATTACTCGATACATCGATCTTCTAAGTATCGGTATCGAGAATCGAAGTGTCGAGTACATTGTACTCGATACTGAAAGTATCGCATCGGTATCGCCCATCCCTACCAGATGTTATGTAGTCAATCACACACTGAATGCGGGACGCGTACTGTCTAGCCCAGCCTATCTTTGTGCTGAGTTGATGCATTCTTCTTTTGGTCTTATGATCAACCGTTGGTTTTGTTTTACGGCTTGCATCTGCCAAAGTTCTCGCTGCATTGTACACACCACAACTGATAATCCAGAGGTCGGATTGTTCGGAAAAATCTCCACGAAGTTCATCATCCAATTCACTCAGATCTTTGGGCTTGGGAGAAACCTGAATGTTCATGTTTCTCCGGGTCCTGAAGCATCGTTCTTCCTCTACTGGATGCCTGTTCGCGGTTGGTCTCAGTGTCGCCTCTCTTTCTCTGTTGCCGGCTTGTTCTGGATGCGGTTGAGTAGGCACTCCGCTTATATAACCTCTTTCCCGGAGGTTCTCGGCATGGTTTCGCAGACGTTGTTGCGAAAAGTCTGAGAGCTCTGGGTGTTTCTCGCACTACAGAGCATGCAGTCGTGCCATGTAACCTTCTCGTTCAGGGACCATACTGGCATCGTAGCACTCCAGCAGGCCGTCATTGAGTTGATCCATCCACTTAAATATATATATATATATATATATATTTAAACAGAAATTTAATCAGGTCATTTCTCCGAAAGTTGTCGTGTTGACAGACAACGACGACAGACAGAAACCGGAGTAAAAACAACTACTCTTCAATAATTGAGTCGAAAGACGTCGAATCTTGATGAATTTGGCGACACTCGATTTTCACATAAAACCAATACCTTCCATTTGAGACCAAAATATCTTAATTAAAATGATCATAATAAAAAATGTCAAATGATATCATTATTTGCGAGAGACAATCTCGACACTGATAAGATCGTTATTTCACATATATGTGAGATAACTGCTAGATATGAATATATTTTAACTGTGATGATGCAATGGAATATTTCTTAGACAGAGTTACTAACCAAATTATTCACTGAAGCATTAATCAGTTTGTTCTCTACTTTGCGAAAATGAGGATGGTCTGTACGCTTGTTTTCACTTTGGCGGTCATCCCTAATTCTATCGGTAAATATAATGATGTAATACATCTGTAATTCGTATTATATATCATATAATGCATGCATGAATACAGCTATTTATCAGGCCTGGGGAGCGAACCTAAAGTCCTCCCTTCCAGCTTATAGTCATACAATAGCCATTTTTATATTTACACTGTAAAAATTAGAGATTTATTCTTTTACAGTGTTATTTTTTTTTACGACCTATTATCGAAAAGGATACCTTTATGCTGTTATTTTCAGTGTTGAAAGAAACGATTCTGGGTTCCCATCAGTGGTCTCATTCAAGTACCACTTCAGACTAATTTTTCTCACTCTTATTGTTTTTACAGTCTCTGACGTCAAAAAGTATGACGTCATAGATATGCATGGACATAACATACCTTCTCTTCCTTGGTGCATAATATACTATTAAGCTTGCCACAAAGAAATTACTTTTTAACATAACAATGCATTTTGGAGCAGATAGTAGAACCCAAACAAATTAATTCTGTTAGGACAGAGAAATTTCCAACAAAATAGATAATTTTTTCTTGAAATAGTTGAACTTGCAACCAAATACTTAAACTTTAAACCTACGGAAACATTTTTTATCAAATAGTCGAATTCTTAAACATTAAAAAAATATAAAACAAGAAAGAAATAATAATCAATTCCCCTCAAACAGATCGTAAAACATACCATTATACCATTATTATTACCATATATTTATATCAATGCATGTATTTTTAGTATATTTATATATAGAAAATAAAAATCAATGAAGAGAAAAAACTAAAATAAAATCTAAACGTTTTTTGCAAATGGGATTTTGTTTTTAAATACAGCTTCTTGACATAATATTTTTTAACACAAAATGTGACTAAAACTAACACAGAAAAAATGGAAGATAAACTTTACATCGATTTCCGACGAAAGTTTCACTGCAACAAAAATTAACTTTGTCGAATAAACTTTACACGAAATTGAGATAATTCTGTGTTTGTAAACCATCACGGGATAATTTGTCAGCTGTTTGTCAGTAACAAAAAGCGTCTTCTGCTATGGTTGTGTTCCTAACCTACAATACCGACTGTGGCAGGAAGTATATGTAAAAGTCTAATTATTTTTAGAATAACAATTAGGTGAGTTGTTCTAAATCTAGTATCCTGATTTATGTATATCTTTTCACGTATATACTTTGCCGTTTTTCCATTGCTGCGAAGGAAGTAGCAGACGACAGTTTTTATTCCATCGTATAGCATGTAATCTTTAACAGCTGAACATTTTATCTGCAACAAAATTTAACTTCAGTTTTTTCTGTGAACTGAAAGTGACTAACGTGTATTAATAATATGTCCAATGTTTTTTTGAATCCAAAAGTGTTCAATGAAGTTTATAAGAATTCCAGCCTAATTTTAGCGAATTCAAACTAAATCCCAAGAGTAAAACGATGAGTTAAGTTGAATTCAAACATGGTGAGCTTTGATCATTTTGAAACTGAAAGTTTTGACGCTCAACTGTTCCTTATAGAATTTTGAAACAAGTGCAATTCAATTCTTTATTTCGCTTATTAGAAATCATTGTTTGTTAAGTATTATTTGACAGTCAAAACTGAGTAAAAAAATTTGCCAAAGATTCGGTTATATCAAAAACTGTTCATTTTATGGAGGTTTTTGTATAGCATAAAATATTTTATCGTCATTAAGGTTACTAAAGCGTTTACGCACTCGTCTTCTACAAAAAAAATATGTTTATTTTACAAAAAGATGCTTTCTGCAAAGAAACATTGAATTCAGCTGAAGATATTAGACATGAATGCGCTGACCGAAAAAAAATGAATCATTTATTTCTTCTTGCAGAATGCAGTTCTCAGCCCGACGTGAAACCTAATAGCGAACGTAACCCTGGCCCTTCTTCATCTTCTTCTGCTCGACAACAACATTTGCCTGGCCGGATTTCTTCAGAGCAGGCTCCTTTTCGTGTTAGGTCCAGGTCTCGTGCTAGATGGAGTCCTAATGGCAAACGTAATCCTGGTTCTTCTTCTGCCAGACAACATTCACCTGACCGGACATCTCCTCAGGAGCCTCCACTTCATGCCAGATCCATTTCTCCTCTGGGCAGGCTTTCTTCAGATCGAGTATTTGGATATACAACAGAAGATCTTGGATATGTTCGGCTCATTCCTCGCACGAATCGAAACCAGCAATTTGAATTTCGAAGATACGTTATTCCTGCCGGTATGCCAATTAAATTTCGAGTAGAACGGAATAGGTATGTGCCCGTGCCATCCCGAGAATATATTGTATTATCAGCATCCAATGATGACATTTTTGCAATATTGGATGATAGTGGGATTCTTCGTGGAATGTATAGGACAGATAATAATCATTCGCGAATAAAAATAAATATGATCAGTGGCGCAGTTGATAATTTGACTCCAGATGAAAGAAGGGATTGTCCAGTAGGCAAAAGTCCAGCAATCTTCTCAGGAAGTTTTATTAAAGCTTCTGCAAGTTGCGATTCACTACAGTGTGAACGGAATCCCAATGGCACACGTAATCCTGGTTCTTCTTCTGCCAGACAACATTCACCTGACCGGACATCTCCTCAGGAGCCTCCGCTTCGTGCCAGATCCATGTCTCCTCTGGCCAGGCTTTCTTCAGATCGAGTATTTGGATGTACAACAGAAGAACTTGGATATGTTCGGCTCATTCCTTGCACAAATCGAAACCAGCAAATTTGAATTTCGAAGATACTGTATTCCTGCCGGTATGCCAATTAGATTTCTAGCAGAACGGAATAGGTATGTGCCCGTGCCAACCCAAGAATATATTGTATTATCAACATCCAATCATGAGATTTTTGCAATATTGGATGATAGTGAGATTCTTCGTGGAATGTATAGGACAGATAGAAATCATTCGCGAATAAAAATAAATATGATAAACGGCGCAGTTGATAATTTGACTCCCGATGAAAGAAGGGATTGTCCAGTAGGCAAAGGTCCAGCAATCTTCTCAGGAAGTTTTATTAAAGCTTCCGCAAATTACAATTCACTACAGTGTGAACGGGATCCCAATGGCGGACGTAATCCTGGTTCTTCTTCTGCCAGACAGTCTAGGTCTTCTGCGGGTAGGCCTTATCCTCAAGAAATACTTGGATATGCACTTGCAAAACTTGGATATATTCGGCTTATTCCCCAGGAAAATCCGAACCGGCAATTCGAATTTCGAAGATATGTCATTCCTGCCGGTTTACCAATTAAATTGCGAGCAGCAACGAAATTATTTGTGCCCGTGCAAACCCAAGAATATATTGTTTTATCAACATCCAAAGGTGTCGTTTTTGCAATACTGGAGTATACTGGAATTCTTCTTGGGATATATAAGGCAGATGGATATAGTTCGAGGATAAAAATAAACATGATAAGCGGTGCAGTTGACGATATGACCGTAATCGAAATGAAGGAATGCCCTGTAGGTAGACGTTACCCAATCTTTCCACGTTGGTTTAAAGAAGTTGCTTCCAATGAAGATAGTCTGCAGTATGTGTATCATTAATTTAATAAAAAATAGATAATTTAAGATATAATGTTCTTTGTAATCCATAGTCGGATCGAAATGAAATAAAAAGATTTAAATGCAAATGAATTATGGTTATCAAGGCTTCCTTTATTTTATCTTTCGCTAATTCCCACAAGGCCATCCAAGTTTCTTTTCATTGGATATTCAAAATTCAGAGAGCTACATGATTTTGAGTTTTGAGACGCGGGTTTTTCGGAAACATCATATTGCCCTAACTGCTAACAGAATTTCCATTATTTTTTTAGCTACAGTGTATAATTTATAGGGATTTTCATTTTTTAGTGCAGTCGCGTAGCCTCATTATCCACACGCAACGACAGACACAGTGCGGCGAAATCAAATAACATAGTTAACTATAAATTGTAGGACGCAATTGTCAATTAATTTTAGAATCTCTTTTGATCGTAAAATTTTGTTATTGAATTTACACTTGATATATGGAAGTAATTTTTCAATTGTTCTTGTTCAACATTTTACATCAATGCAAATAATGAACAAATGTTGATTCTTTTCTTTTTCGTCTATCATTCGGTACACAACACTTTTAGACTTTTACTGTCTTTTGGATTCAATGCGCTAGTATGTGCAAGCGAAAAATGATTGATAAGCAATATGATTTGTTATAAAAAAAAAATATAATATCGAATAAAATTATATTATCATTATCGAGTATTCGATTTCAGGGTTATATTTTGACAAACGATTACTAGCTTTTACCGAAATGTGTAGTCGATCATAAAAAGGTGTTATTTGGTATTATTTATTAATTTTATAAGCAAAAAACTGGAAAATTCTAAATATATAATGCACGAAAGATTAGGAAATACTAGATTCTTCTCTGCTTTGTGATATACACATAACTTTTTTATTGATAATTCGTTATTTAAATCCTTTTTTATATAATTTTTTTATGAAATGCACAAATAACATCATGTATACAAAACAATTGTAGATGCAGTAGATCCAAAACTGTTTTTCCTT